>VDFB02066735.1:0-47450 GCA_007258455.2 Sequoia sempervirens | reverse complement strand
GAATTTGAGGTGCAAGCCATTGTTAATGCATTTCTCTTTGAGATTTGAGGTGAAAGCCCTTGTTTCCATCCTCTGAGAGAGTCATGGTGGATGTCATGTGTGTGACTCCATGACATATGCTGTACTTGTGTTTCACCCTCTGAGAGAGTCATGGTGAAAGTCACGTTGAGGTGACAACATCACGCAAGTGATGAACACTTGTACTTACCATAGTATGGTTGTAGCCATTATGGTTGATATCGTGCTGAGGCGATATCTAATATCACGTTGAGGTTATATTCTTATTTTCACATCTGGTTGGAGTCAATGTGATGGGCATCATGTTAATGTGATTTGTCTTGAGCAGCTGGAAGTATTCTCTCTAGCTGAGAGGGAGTGTTAATGACAACAGCTTCAAGATTTGATATTCCAGCATGATAAATTAAATGATAGCCTTAAGGCTATTTAATTTATATGGCTCGAATTTATTAAAGATATAAAGTCACATCCTTATCCAAGGCCGACTTCCTTCTTCATTGGCACGATTAATTAAAAGAAGATATATTTTATATTTGGCCAACTTGTATCAAGATAAGGGTGGCGTCCCTTCATATTGTATATATAAGAGATCACTCTCTCATTGTAAATCATCAAGCAAGTTCGATATTATATTCTTCTATTGAGAGTGTGAATTCCTTATAGTGCAGATTGAGTCATCAAGGCAGAGATAGTTATTAGAAGTGCAGATTGTTATCTGCTATTGCATCTTGTTATGTGCTGAAGATTGGCCTTGTGATTGGCCTCATTGTAAAGAGAACTCTATTTATATATATAAGAGAGATCTTTGTTGCTGGGTTTTTCTCCCTCAAGAGGAGGGTTTTCCCAGGGTATCTGCTGTGTTGTTGTGTCTGATTTTGAATTAATTTTCTGTGCTTTAATCTGTTCATTAAAATTTCCACTCCAAGGGATCTTTAGATCATTTTCAAAATTGAAGCTATTGAAGGTAAGTGAAGTAATATTTACATTTACATTATTTGATAAATTAATTGTGTATTCTAGTTCTTCTTTAAAGTTTATTTTTAAATTTTAATTGTTTTTTAATTTGCAATAGGTTACAGAGACTTACTTTGCCTCTAACACAATCATCTTGAGACGACTTGTGAAAGTTAGAGAGGCACTTTCTAGCATGGTGATTACCAACAATTAGTCTATATAGCAGCAAAACAACACTAAAAGGGCAACAAAAATTAAGAAGATGATATTAAATGACTCATGGTGGGATCGTGTGGGTTATCTCCTATGTTTCACCGAGCCCATTTTGAGTATGATTCGCTACAATGACATTGACAAGCCATGCATTGGAGAGATATATGATGGCATTGACTCAATGCTTGAGAAAATGAAGTGCACCATTAATGCGAAAGAGCAAGACCCTAAGGAAACTTTCTTCAAACAAGTGCAAGCAATTGTTGAAGAAAGATGGAACAAAATGACAACTCCATTACATCTTCTTGCTTTTGCATTGTCTCCAAAATACTAAAGTAGTCAAATTCTTTCTGTGCCAGGAAGGCTTCTTCCATATAGAGATTTTGAAGTGGTTGAAAGGTATAAGGCAGCATTCATGAGACTCTTCCCTGATCCTAAATTGCAAAGTATAGTCACAAATGAGTTCATTGATTTTGTGCACTCAAATGGTCAAGGTGTAGATGCTCTTCGTGATAGGTTCTTAAAGGATGCTCATAGTTGGTGGTACTTCCATGGCCAATCCTTCCAACATTTGCAGCCCCTCGCAATCAAAACTTTATCACAAGTAAGTTCAATAAATTTTCATATTTTAGTTTTTAAAGTTTCATTTATAAATTTTTATTTTTGTTATAATGTATAACTTTAATTGTTTACTTTGTCTTCATAGGTTGCTAGTTCGCCTACATCTGAGAGGAATTGGAGCACATATTCTTTCATCCACCCAGTAAAACACAATAAATTGCTCTCAAAAAGAGCAGAGAACTGAGTATATGTACATTCCAACTTGTGTCTCCTTTCACACAATCAACATGACTATAAGGAAGGGGAGATGAAGTTGTGGGATATAGAGCCAGAGCATAATGACTTGGATGCTTCCAATTCCCACCATATTGCATACGAGGAGACTGATAGCCAGCAGCAGCATGAGCACAATAGTAGTGCTAATGACAGTGCCACTAGCACTGCTTGTGATTCATCTAGTCTTCCTACATCTAATGCCAATGTTGACATTGATATTGATGATTTAAATAATCCATTTGATGATTAAAACTTTAAAGTGTTGTAATATTGAACTTGAAGTTTGAAAAATGAATATTTATCATGCATGTTTTAAATGACATTCAAGTTCATGGTGGTTTTGTTGTTTATATGATGTTATGTGATATTCTAATCCTAAATGATGCTTCTAGGCTGCATACTGCATGTTTTCCATTTTGTCCCACAAAACAAATCAAAACATTAACAAAAACGACAAATAGCTAGGAGAAATACGCCTGGACAAGGGAGAGAGAAGATTAGTTTGGTTTTCAGGCAGCTTGACTGCGACCGTATTTAAATGGGCTAGTGTATGAGAAAGTTTATTCATTGTTAAGCAGCAAGGATTGTTACAAAATATTATTATTTAAACTAGTATTCACAATCACTATCATCATCCTTCCATTATTTGTCATGTCCTAAACTTAGTAAGAGAGAGAACATTCCAAGGGAACTCTGCCTTTGAGGTGAAGCTTGCGAAGGGCCCAAGAGTTCTCCTACCTTTTTCTTATATGAATGAATGTAATGTGTTTTATGATTGTGTTTATAATCCTTGTTTAGTCCGATTCGTGATGAATTTCATTATATTTTGGCCCTCATGTTTTGCTCATAAGAAACTTTATGTTTAGTTGTTTCGTCATAATGAACCTATTGTTACCTACACACCCAAATTCATAGTTTGGGGACACTCCTGAATCTGTGCAAAGTGTATATTTCCTTATATATTGCTCCATCAGTTTTTCTTAATCAGTTTCTTGTTCTTTTTTTTTTTATTCTCAAGAGTTCTCTCTGTTTTCATGTTTATCTGTTGCTAGCATTTTATACTTTAGTAGGGTGTGTTCATCTTCTGGACCTTTTGCCAATGATGTTAACTCTTTCATAATATTCTTGGCCTGTGTAACAATCAACTTGGTCCATTTCTTCTTTGTGGAGGTTGAGCTGGTATATTTTGAGTAATCGCCTTTGTTTTTAAAAGAATTAGCGATCTCTTTTGAAATATTGTATAGCATTAATCGAGCCTGATATCCAACAGCCGCATTGTTCTTTTGCTCTCAAAATGGACCCCAACAATAATCGTTATATTAAAGTCAAGAGCTTTCCCTCACTGCCAATCAATCTTGATAAACATTTTTTTTATTCAACTGTATAAATGTGCACCTAAAGTTTCCCCATAAGCTTGCCGTAGTTTTGATCTAAGATTTATATCTAATGGCTGAACAACTTTTGCTCTTCCACTTGTAATTTATATGAAAGCTTTCCTTTAGCTCCTGAAAATATTTTTAAAATGTTTTACCTGCTAGCTATCAAACAGCTAAAAAGCTTTTGTGCTTCCATAAGAGATTCAAGCACTAATCTCTTCCTAAAAAGCATGTTGTCCTATTCATCAGATCTATATTTGATGGGGTGAAATGTTTTGCACTTCTGTTAAAGCACGTCCACAAAAGATTATCCAGCAATGGACACAAAGTTGTTTACACAATTGATTGGAATCAAAATCTAATGACACAAACTTATTTTTGATCCAACAAGATTTAAAGGCTTTTATCTCTTTAGAAAGCCCCCAAAATGCTTCTATGGTTATTGACCTGGACATCAATCCAACTTACTGGTGCTCCTGCTTCTATTTAAAAAATTGAAGCTTCTTGCATTTTTAGAACACCTGAAATGCTTCATCCTAGGCTGACACCTTTTGCTCAAAAACACTACATCAAAATCATTTGAATCTAAAGACCTTTAAGACTAATAACTTAAATGCCATATCGAAACCCATTTGCAAATTCTCAAAGTGTTCTATGTGCAAGACCTGAGTTTTGAGCAAGCAAAAGATTCAAAAGAGATACAAGATAAGCTAAGGATAAGATGAATGACATTTTTATGGAAAGGCGAAAGCAAAAATTACCTTTGCCTCTGCAACAAAAAGCATGCTCTAAGATGCTAAAATTGCAAGAAAAGCAAAAGCAAAAGTCGTCTCGATTGCCACAACAAAAAGCATGCTCCAACAAGTTTATGAGTGGCAATGAGCCAAAATAGTTCACTTGGTTCATCAAATGAAGAGCTTTCAAGGAATATATGGACAGATTTTTCTTTTCCTTTTTGAAAAGGAGCCATGCATCATATTGATAAATTAGAGTTGTACAAAAGATTAAAACCAAGGTTACGCCATAATGTTTGGAAGAGCACCATGACTAAAACAAGAACATAGGCATATGCAATACACATACATAGACATAAACAAGACTAACAAGGACATAGTCATATGCCAATCAGATTGAAACAAAGGAGTAAAAGGGGCCTTCCAGCCTTCCAAAAAATGTCTAACATAAGAACTAAGAATTATTTAACCAAGAAACTTCAGCAGGTAAAAAGCAAATAGGACTCATTTTGAGTAGAAGTTTAGGAGGGGAATCTCAGATCAGTGGAAAGCTCTCTTTGGCCAGAGAAGATGGCCTACTCTTTTCTGGTGACCTATGATTTGCTATAAAAAATCATTGAAAGTGATGTCATCTAGCTTCTAATTCTTTCCACCTTAGCAAGAGTTACTTCTGATTTGTGTTAAATTTAGAGAAACATTCTTGTCCAATGTGGCAATTTGGTTGGTGGGGGATGTACAAAATGTAAATTTCATCACTACTGGCATCAATCCTTATCCAGATCATTGTCTGGATTTTCATATTTTAAAATTACTTTCCAGAATAATAGAATTATTTTTTTCAAACTGCAAGGATATTTTGATTTCAATGTCTGTTGCTTTTTTTTTTGTACTTCAAATTTTTTGTGTATGTAGGTTTGGCACTGCAGTTCCGGGTTTGATTGACAATTACGACAATCAAATTTTATTCAAACCCTAGGGTGCAGAATCTACATACCATGTGCTGAATTTTAACGTGGTATCAAAGAATATTGCTAAGATTTTCCAGCTTCGTGAATGGAATTTGCTGATGCCTGTAATAGGGAGTTGCAGGAAGATTTCAGCACCTTACTTCAGTGATTGAAATCCAAGACCTGCAAAACACTGTAGGGTGTGATGTCGTAGTTGCTCCAGTGATAGGAGTGTTGATCTGCACCTGTGATAGGTTGCTGACCTGATTTAACTTCAATTGATTTGTTCAGTTTTAGCACATTTCAGTGACAACAAACATAACTACTCTCGATCTCAGAGAATGTGACTGCCTAGAGAGAGATTAAAATTTTACTCCTTGGAAATGTAGGTTGCAAATGTTGCTAGAAGAACTAGATCTTTGAGCCTTTGTGGAAACCTTGTTGACACCTCAAACTGATCTTGCTCAGTTGGCTGATCCTAACAAGAAGATGGCAAAGGCAAAATGTATCATCATGGATTCTATGAAGGATCATTTGATATCTCACATTGCTGAAAAAGAAATCAGCAAAATAGATGTTTGATGCCCTGAACACTCTTTATCAGAGTGTGAACATCTCCTTGAAGATGCTATTGAATAACAAACTCAATGCCACACACGAGTGACACAAACACAATAGCCACCTTCCTATTGAAGACCACAAAACAGTAATTGGGTTTAAGGTGGAAGATGAGTTGATACCAATTCTCTCCATCCTAGTAACCATTTGTTTAGGGTGTTTGTGCTCGTGATTGCATCTTCTCAACTGTTTGTTTTGAGTGTTTGTGCTTGTGAGAAGCTTCCCACCTTTGAGAAGCTTTGGTATGATTTGATCCAGGAGGAGACCAAACTGTAGTCTAATTCAGCAAAAGCAGCAGAGAGTCAAAACCTATCCCTCAATGGAAAGATGAGGAAAATCAGTAAGAAAGGAGGACCCAGGAAAGGTCTAAAGGGAAATGATGAAGAATAAGGTGCTTTGGACCAAGGGTAGAATTCAAGAAAGACTTAAATCGCATGAAAAGTTTCAAGTGCCACAAGATGGGCCACCCTGCATCTCAGAGTCTTAGAAGAGAAAAACCAAGCAGCAACAACAACAGTTTGCAGGTAGTGCAGAAACTCCAGCTGTAATGTCCCCGCTTCGGCATAGTTGATGTGTGTTAGCCCTTTATTGGACCCTTGTGGGCTAGCCAGTTTGGATAGAGGGTCAGTGGTGCATTTTGGAGAGTTTGTTTGTTCGTGTTTTCAGTGGACAGTGTTTAGATCACAGTGAGCGTTGGCATTCCAGGAGTTCATCGCTTCTGACGGCACGAGATTATCCTGAGTTTTGAGCATATTACGGAAATTTAAGTGATTAAGTTAATTTATTAACTTAAAACGCCCTTTTAATAAAGTCACATTGACTTTATTTATATTTTTATATCACTTAAATGTCAAAAGGGGGATTATAATATTTTAATGACTTTAAATATTATAAAAGTGCGCCCAAACTATTGAAAGGGATATATTAAAATATTATAATATTTTAAAAACCTAAAAAGGGCGTATCTTTATGGAAATGCGTGCTTTTGCTTAAAGAGGCATTTTGGCAATTGAAACTCATATCATTTGACCATTTCTCTTTGCCTTGTGCATCTTTTCTCTGAGCATTCTCCTGAGAGCAGGGTTTGATCATTGTGTCCATTGGAGAACGGAAAACTCTTCAGTGTTGAGTACGTTTGAGGCTGTGAGAGATCAGCTGAATCCGTACAGTTGAGGGCTTCACACAGAAGTTCTACAGTTGCAGACAGAGGATTTATTTATGCAGATGTTTGTTCTTCAGAATAATCATTGAGGGTTTCTTGGTGGCGTCCTTCTACAGCTTCTGGGATTCTTCTTTCAGAGATTCCTTTCCTTCTTTTCATGGCCGTACGGCTTGTCTTGGAATTTGTGCCTTGAGAAAGGCGTGTGAAGAAATTAATGAAAACGCCTTCTTTTTGAGAGGGCTTTGACATCTATCATTGGCGGCTTGTCTTTTCCAAGCTTTGTGACCAGTTTCTGATCAGGAGAAACCTTTCCTGGAGTCATGGCGTGCATTCAGGCTTGTTTTCACCTTTTCCAGCTGTAGATCTGGCCAGTTTCTTATTTAAATAATCTGGAGCCTGATTGGTATGTTTATCATTCTTAGTCTATCTGTTGATGTTAAATAATACATTCTGCACTTTCAATTTGAAGAAATAAGTTTAAATTTGTCTTTTATGAGCAAACATATGCTGCGCCCCTTCTCTTCTGTCTACTAAGATTTCTCTAAAAAACTCTAAAAACACTTTAAAAGACTTAAGAAAAGAGGGTTTGAACTGAGAGCCAGCAGGGCTCATCACAGTGGTATCAGAGCTCACATCCTGCCAGCTTGTGGGGTTTGAGAATTTATGAAGTCAAACAGAGAGGGTTTTGGTAAGTCCTATTTCAGAGGTGGCCCTAGAAATCAAAGAGGCGACCAGAATCCATTTCCACCATTTCCGTTTGCAGATCAGGAGGAGGAATTAGATTGGGACAATATGGCGAACAGGGCTGGAGAAAGTTCTCACAGAAATAACTGGGAGGATGAGGACAGAGAAGCCAAAGACGTGCTTAGAGGCATGGTTGCAGGGCAAGAGCAGGTTGCAACTATTCTTCAACAACTCAGCACGAATGTTCAGAATTTGTCATTAAACAGAGCTCGTAGTTTGGATTCAGATAGAGATGGCAGTATCCATAGACAGCCACAGAGGATTATAGATCCAGTACGCACCTATGAGAGAGCTACATTTCCCACGTTCACCAGAGATGATGCTGAGGAAGTGGATGAAGCTGAACAGGGTGGTGAAATAAATTTTGCAGATAATATTATGGCGATGCATGATGAGTGGGATAATTTGCCACCAAGGGTTAAGGAGCACCTTAACTTTGACAGGTTTATGAGCCAGAAGAGAGAGCACACCAGAAACAGGAATGACAGGCGTCCTAGACACAAACAGAGTGATCTTAAACAGGCAACCAACAAACTAACTTTAGTACACTTTGATGGCAGTGGCAGAGTTACAGCACGTGCCTGGGTTAGTAAACTGGATACTTTCCTGACACTACGCCCCATGCCTGAGGTGGATGCCATTCGCTTTGCAGCACTTCATCTTGATGGCGTAGCACATGACTGGTGGATTCATGGCATGGCTACACTACACCATGACAGGATTACCTCGTACCAGGAGTTTACTGATAGACTGGTAGAGAGGTTTGATAGACGTGATCCTGAGCTATTCTTCAGAGACCTTGCTCAGTTGAAGCAGTTGGGAAGCTTGGAGTCTTATATTGGTGAGTTCCAGAAGCTCTCGGTTATGGTTACCGGAATCTCAGAGAGGAGACTTGTCATTCTTTTTGTAGAGGGTCTCCATGAGCCAATGAAAGGTTGGATCAAGGCATTCGATCCACCTACCTTGCACGAAGCTATGAGGAAGGCTCGTAGCATGGAACTTACAGCTTCACGTGGTAAGTTCACTTCTAATGCAGAAGCATCTTCATCCTATAGTGATAGCAAATCAGAACCTAAAGAATCAGAAAAAGTTGATGAAAAGAGGAAGTTTGCAGCTCCTTTAGACCGAGAGACAATAAATGATTTGCGTAGGAGGAAGCTATGTTTCTATTGCAAAGCTCCTTATGACCAAAACCACAATTGTCCTCTCAAGCCTAAGGGTTCAAATAGACAAATGGAGTGGTTTTATGAGGGTGATGACCTTGCTGATTTAACGGACCAGCAAGCTGGTTTTCAGGATGGGAGTATGCGATCTATCATTCTCGTCAACGCAAAAGGTGAGAAGATAGAACCGAAGATTCTAGAGGAGGAGCATGAGATGTTTCAGGAGGATTATCATTTTGATTCTAGTCCCATGGGATCAGAGGGGTTTGATTGGGATCAGTACAGTTATGAGGCTCAGTTAGTACAAAATCCTCTTTATGAGACAGATGCTACATCTTCTTGTGATAATCCGCTCTTTGAGGTGGATACTGATTCTACTTTTGATCCTGATTTAGGCAAGAGTGTTGATCATAGTATTGGAGATTCCGTCAGTGCATCGAGATTTCAGACAGAGCTCGTTGAGGAGATTTCCAGTGTGTACATGGTTAGGAGTTTACACAGTTTCATTTTCAGTCATCATGTACATGACCTATTTCAGATGCACAATTCCGGTATGCACGTGTTAGATATGTTGGATGATAGCATATCTCGTGCGGTTTTAGGGAGCAAGTGTTGTCAGCAGTTTGACTTGCTTTCTTTTGAGTTCTTCTCTCCTGTGACAGATGGTATTGAGATTTACAGGGTACAGCATGATGATCCAGTTGATCAGATTTGGGAGTTACAGGAGACAGTTGATGACATGAGGGACATTTCACGACACTATCCTTGGGATCCTGGTGGAGTGGTTGATTCTTTGTTGTTGAGATTGCTTGCGGACAAGCAATTTCAGGGAGGGCGGACTGTAATGTCCCCGTTTTCGGCATGATCATAGTTGACAGTGTGTTAGCCCTTTATTGGACCCTTGTGGGCTAGCCAGTTTGGATAGAGGGTCAGTGGTGCATTTTGGAGAGTTTGTTTGTTCGTGTTTTCAGTGGACAGTGTTTAGATCACAGTGAGCGTTGGCATTCCAGGAGTTCATCGCTTCTGACGGCACGAGATTATCCTGAGTTTTGAGCATATTACGGAAATTTAAGTGATTAAGTTAATTTATTAACTTAAAACGCCCTTTTAATAAAGTCACATTGACTTTATTTATATTTTTATATCACTTAAATGTCAAAAGGGGGATTATAATATTTTAATGACTTTAAATATTATAAAAGTGCGCCCAAACTATTGAAAGGGATATATTAAAATATTATAATATTTTAAAAACCTAAAAAGGGCGTATCTTTATGGAAATGCGTGCTTTTGCTTAAAGAGGCATTTTGGCAATTGAAACTCATATCATTTGACCATTTCTCTTTGCCTTGTGCATCTTTTCTCTGAGCATTCTCCTGAGAGCAGGGTTTGATCATTGTGTCCATTGGAGAACGGAAAACTCTTCAGTGTTGAGTACGTTTGAGGCTGTGAGAGATCAGCTGAATCCGTACAGTTGAGGGCTTCACACAGAAGTTCTACAGTTGCAGACAGAGGATTTATTTATGCAGATGTTTGTTCTTCAGAATAATCATTGAGGGTTTCTTGGTGGCGTCCTTCTACAGCTTCTGGGATTCTTCTTTCAGAGATTCCTTTCCTTCTTTTCATGGCCGTACGGCTTGTCTTGGAATTTGTGCCTTGAGAAAGGCGTGTGAAGAAATTAATGAAAACGCCTTCTTTTTGAGAGGGCTTTGACATCTATCATTGGCGGCTTGTCTTTTCCAAGCTTTGTGACCAGTTTCTGATCAGGAGAAACCTTTCCTGGAGTCATGGCGTGCATTCAGGCTTGTTTTCACCTTTTCCAGCTGTAGATCTGGCCAGTTTCTTATTTAAATAATCTGGAGCCTGATTGGTATGTTTATCATTCTTAGTCTATCTGTTGATGTTAAATAATACATTCTGCACTTTCAATTTGAAGAAATAAGTTTAAATTTGTCTTTTATGAGCAAACATATGCTGCGCCCCTTCTCTTCTGTCTACTAAGATTTCTCTAAAAAACTCTAAAAACACTTTAAAAGACTTAAGAAAAGAGGGTTTGAACTGAGAGCCAGCAGGGCTCATCACACCAGCTGAAGAGGATGAGTTAGCATCCAGACTTGAAGCTTTCTCCGTAATGTTGTACCTATAAACCAACATTATTTCTAGTATAGGGTGGTATGTGGACAGCAGGGCATCAAGACTTTCAGTTTCTTGCATGACAAATCTACAGTGTATTGCTGAGTTTGATAGTCAACAAGTGATTATTAAAAAATGCTGCATTGAACCTAGTCAGATTTCTGGCCAAAGGAAGTTGAGATGGTGACCTTCACAAGCCACTTGCTGATCCAATAAAGCAGTTATAGCAAGATGCACTGAGCTTGATGAGTATTGAAGAGTACTAGGGCAAATTTATTGCTTAAGGATTCTCTCAGATAGAGGGAGCTGACCTTAATGACACTCTTACTCCAGTTGCCAAAGGAGTCTCTAAGAAAGAGTGAGTTGATTTTGTTGAGGTTTTTGCTTCAGATGATCAGGTTGCAGACATTTTGATAAATCATAAAACCCCTGTCAAAAGGGAAGTTTGAACTACTAAGAGAGTCAGGATTAATGGAGAACACCTTCCTCCCAAAGAGGGAGCGTTATAATTTCTGATGATCACTCAGCAGTTGTTCTGGGCACAAGTGCAAAGTTAGAAAATTAAGTGTTTCAACTCTCTTTTGGCAGGCTTTTCTAGGCACCTGAAATAGCATTGAGTCTTTGTTTTTGTCCTAATGATAAGTGCGAGATCAATTTATCTTTAGGCACTGGGGTTAGGGTATTTTGGGTGCAGCTTTTAGATCTATTTGTAGGGTTTTTTTTCAGACAACTTAAGGATTATTTTATGCATCTTTCCTTGTGATAAGGATGTCTAAAATAAGATGTTTTTTTTAATTTTAGGCGGCTATAGTATCTGCTACTACACTACCTAAAATAAGATTTTATTTTATTTTTAATTTATTTATTGTTGGGACATTCTGAGATAGTTTCAGAACAATTTTTTTGGGGATAAGCAAAATTAAAAATAAGACCTTGTTTATTTTGCCAAGTTTACAGAGTTATTTATTAAATTATTACCCTTGGTGTCCATATTTTTATACTCAGAATTATTTTCTAGTATAATCAAATTACTTTTCATACTGCATTTATTGTTTGTTTTTTCTGTACTTCCAATTTTCTGTATATGCAGGTTAGGGCACTACAGTTGCAGGTTTGATTTAAGGTTAAGACAGTCAAATTTATTCAAATCTGAGGATGCAGAATCTGCATACCATGTGCTGAATTTTAATACCTAATGGAGAATAATCCATAAGAAAGGATCGACACTTGGCAATGTTTGGATCTCCCAAAGTGCCTTCCATTTTCTACTTGGAGCATTGTTCTGTTGAGCTATGACAGAGTAAGCGGATGCACCCATGCATTCTCCCAGTCTTTTTTTGACAGACAAAGCTTCTCTTTTTTAGCTATTGACAGGATCTGTTTTCTGATAAGTTCTACCATAAGTCGTTTAGTTGCTTGCGAAAATTCTGTACCATTACTTTGGAACATTACAATTTTCATCTAATCAACAATCCAAAACATCCCATTTCATTCCATTTACTCATATAGAGCTGCAAAATCTAGCCTTGGGAGAGGGTTCTAGGAGTTCCATGGATCAGACGAGAATCTGATTTTTCTCCTCTATCCAAGCTGCCAGGTTGTTCCTTGGTGAAGAAGAGCCATTCTCTTCTGTGCACATGTGCTATTGTAGAAGAGTTGGTTTTTCGTTGAGCAGGAAGTTCTTAATTTGGTGTTACAGTTATTTTTCTCACATGATTTTGGTCCATAAGAAGTCAAGGCCTTCCTTAGTCTCCATACCAGTTTCATTGCCATTGATTGATTGAATAGCATCATGCCTATCATATTTAGCCTCCATTGTATATGAATTTTTTGACGATGCTCCAAGCAACAAGAGAGAATTTGAAGGAGTGTTATGTGCTCTACCATAAGAATCTTCACTATATGGACTCAACTTCCTTTTGGGAGAGGCAAGATTGATATCAGATAAATTGTCATCAATTATAGGACAACTATAATAACTTGTCAACCACTTGTTAATCCAGTAGCGTAATCTGGGATCTTATGTTTTACAATTTCCCAAAGCTCAGTAAAGTTGTTGTGCACGGGAAAGCTGAGACATTGTTCTAGGAGATGCCCTATCAGAATTCAAAAATTCTACGAATCCTGACCTTGGTTCAACTTATGTTGATGAAGATTATATGAGACTTTATTTATTAGCTGTCCTGAAGCCAGTTGGTATTTACAAAGAAAAGCTGTAATGTGTCTGATCTCACAGAACAAAAATCATAGAGAAAAGGGTTGTATAATCTGCAAAATTAATAACCTGTATATCTTCCCCATACCCCTCTACCAAAAGCAGGTAAACCATGAATTTGACTGCTGGGATTGACTTTGCAAAAGAATGAAAAGGTACGGACCTAAAGGATCCCCTTGCTTGAGGTTTTTTTGGAGACAAAAAAGAGACCTATGTGCACAGTGATTGAGATTCTAAAACTAGCCAACATGATGCAATAATCAATCAATTTTATTACCTCCTTGTTAAATCCATCTATTTTAGAATCTTGATCAAGAAACTACAGTTGCATCTGTCAGAAGCAACATGTCAAGTTTAATAAAAATACCTGGTCTTTTTTGGACTTCTGGCAAGTGGAAATGTTCTTGAATATTAGTATATGCTATCTATGATCTATCTTCCATGAAAATAAGCTGATTGGGTATCAGATGAGTTTGGGAAGCAATAACCAAATCCTTCTGGAAATTATTTTTTCCATTATTTTACAAACCATCTTGCACAAGGAAATCAATCTAAACTAATCTATTCAATGCTTGTTCTAGGATCAGATCTAGTTTAGTAGCATTTATTTGCCTCCAGATTTGCTTGTTTCTTTTAGATTCCTCACCCGCATCTAATAGTTTTTTTATGAGATCCTAGAAAGTTTGAAAATACACAGCCAAGAAACCATCTGGCCCAAAAGCCTTATTGCTATTGAAGGAGAAGTCTATCTGTTGGAGTTCCTCCTTAATTACTATCAGCACATTTCTTTAGAAATTCCTCTTGAGCTCTGACTCTTTCTAAGCGAACGTTCACTTCAGTGAGACCTTTTGCAAAGTATTGTGCCACTGCCACATAATCCAGTAATCCAGTAACTCCTCCCCAGAAAACATTTCCACTCCATTGTTGACCTTGATAGCGAACCATTGAGCACTGAGTTTTGTATGTTTATTTAGAACAGATTTTATAGAACAAAGAGATGTTGGAGTCACCAACATGAATCCACTTATTTTATGGATGCTGTCTCCAATATATATCTTCTCTCCAGAATAGTATAGAAATTTTGAAATTAGAACTTGCTCTTCTGATTCCATGACATTATGATTAGACAATTCATCTTCCCTCTTCCCTTATTTGTTTTTGAAGATCCACAAGGGCTGACTTAATTTCCCCAGTTTGTGTAAATATATTTCCAAAGGATTTTGTACTCCACAAGCAGATGCAGTTTTTAATAGATATCAGATTTTTGTGGAATATGTACATGTTATACCTCTATTCCTTCCACCACCATTTGATCTTGTCACTACATTCTAGGTGTGTCAGCTAAATAAGATTGAATGTTTCCTCTAGATGAAAGCTGTTATCTTCAGCAAAATCAGCCAACAATCTGAGATTATGGCATAATGGGTTTCAGCACTGATTTGTTTAGTGGGGTCAAATCAATGGTTGGATAACAAAATTCTGTCCAATTCTGAGAAACATTTCCTTGACTTAATGCCTATTTATCCAAGTATACTCCCCATTCCGAAAGTCCAGAGCTATCAAAACTGCCTTATAAATTAGGAACAAGTGAATCTGTTACTATAGAGTTCAATTGTAGGATTTCCTGTTTTTCTTCTGCTGATTTTATACCATTGAAATTCCCCATTAGGATTACCTGGCTGCCTTTATTCTAAAGAAGACAGGTGAGCATTTTGGGGATACATTCTATGCAGTGAGTGCTCAAAGGTGGAATATAACCAATCAAAAGTTATTTGCGACTGAAAAGAAAAAAGAATGTTAAAATAGTTTCCCAAAGGTGTAAGAATTTGTTCCAAGAGCATGCCTAGATGGATTCAATTGGATCATTATCTTCATATTCTGACAGAAGAAGAGATGTTTGCCACCTCAAAGGCCCTCAATATACCAATGTCTTAATGCTTCGACTATGTTGTTTCTTGTAGAAGGACAAAAGCCAATCTAATTGTTCCAAACTGCTATTTTGAGCATTTGGAATTTGTTGGAGACTCTGACTCCCCATATATTCCATGAGTGTATCTGCATATTAGCAACTCTCAATGCGTAGGTTCCATTTTGAGCAATGCAGATGTGTTATATAATGCTCTTTGAGTGTCCACATCTAAATAATTTTATATTGATTTACATGCCTAGGCTTTCTATGAAAGTTCTCATATGGAACTTGTTAGATGATGTTATTTTCTTGTTTTTGTCTTCTAATGTTGTGGGAATTTAGAACTGTTAGTTCTTAGCAATAAAGTTGTCTTACAAGTCTTTGTTTACACACTGCACCTAGCCTCAAGTATTAGGATTGACTTGTTTCAGAGGCTGAGCTAACTTGGGAGTTTTTTTTCTGTTGGTGTCATTTGGATCTGAACCCCTATTTGGGGCTGGTGTTAGCTTAGCCTTGTCCCTGTTCTCTTCCATTACAAGTTCAAATGGATTATTGATTGAAATGGAATCCCATGTCTTGTTCTAGTGTTTTCCTATTCTACTGTAAGCCTTCTGAAATTTGTTAACCTACTGTTGGCTTCATGTATTTTAAGCAGTTCTGATGATTGGATACCGGCATCCTATATCTTCTCGCGGTTTCCTCTATTTTGTTCTGCTATGACATTCTCCTCGTGGTTTTGTGGTTCAGTCATACACTTGTTAAGTGTCTGAGCTCATGGCATAGCCTACATCTAAAAAGGGTGTTTTCACATTCCAGCAGCTGTTCCCATTCTATGCCTCCTTTATCGAAAACACCTCAATCTGAAAATGGTTGCTCTAAGTTTAGGCTGACAAAGATCATAGCACAGTTCAGAATGCCAGGATTCTTAGTGAGCTCAGAAGAAACAATGTATTATCATATGGCATTCCCCATTTTTGCCAAGGAAGATTCCTACCATTATTCACTAGGTAGGAGAGGGAATCTTACCAATATAGGGACCATGCTAGGAAGATATTACATGGGGTTGAAAACCAAAGCCCAGCGCTTCATAAATAGACCTGATTTTAATACACCCCTTGAAATATGTGATCTCTCATTCTTTGAGGCAAAGTCCACAGGAAAGTATCCTTTGAGCATCATTAGTACATCTACAGATCCTGTGCGATTCCATTTTTCTTGAACCCAGTATCTTAGTGCCTTTGGTACCGGAAAGCCATGAATATGCATAGCAGGGCGCCTTCTTTAAGTAGACATATTCTTTGCCCCCTTGGCTCCATTAAGGAGACATTTTGTGGGGTCTTCTTTAAAGATAGAAAACATTTTCTTTGAGAAATGAAATGTTTGATTAGGGAAAGAGCACTATGCATACTGGGATATGAAAGATTTCACTTCCTCTTTACAGATCTGGTTTTTTCCTAGGAGACAGCTTCATGAAAGGTGTTGCTGATTGGCTGACAGGAACTAAGTTTTTGGCCAAGGCAATTGTCAATTATGGCTGCCAAATTGTAATGAATCTAACACAAATTCCTGGGAAAATTTCCACTGCCATCTTAGTAATGGACTTGTTGGAAACACATACAGCCAAAACAGACTACTATGAAAAGAATTTTGATTCCAAGGATGAAAAGAGCAACATAAGGGTAGTACAAGGAATAAGGAGACTCATATTTCTTAAGGTAAATTTTAAACATACAGATTAAAAAGTGAAGGAGACAATAAGATGAAAGTTCATAATGTTAAAATTATGTGAACAGATTAAATGCACAGAAATAATTCAAAATCAGACAAAATAGCACAGCATATACCCTGGGAAAACCCTCCTCTTGAGGGAGAAAAACCCAGCAACAAAGATCTCTCTTATATTTGATGTAACAATGGCAACTTTACATATTACAATGAGGTCTAACACAAGACCGATATTCAGCACCTGGCAAGATGAAAAACATATAACAGTCTGCCAATTCGTACCTGTTATATATGAATTGACTGTCAACAGATCTACAGAAATAGCATTTGACTATATGCACAAACACTAATGGTTCTCAACCTGTTATGAATCCGCATTATCATAATGCTTCGCACTGATCTTCACCCTTGAGTACTTGACATAGTTTGCACTTGACACAGATACGATATGGCAGAGTTCACAATTATTCGCAGTCTCTTCAATAGTATATTCGCACATGATAATGAGTTCGCACTTGATACAATATTCGCACTTGATAGTATAGAACTGATATGAAAAAGATCGAGGTCCTCTAGATGATTACAAAGGGCGAGTCAAGGTGAATATATACAAGTGAATGGGAGAGACGCCTCTCTTAAAATCCTTCATGTCGGCCTCTTAAGAATTCGCTTATCTTCTTAATGAAAGTCGGCCTTGAAATATATTAAATGACTTCTAATGAATTTCGAATTCTTTCATGTCGGCCATAATATGAAATACAAAACAATAAATATAAATTGAATAGCCAACGGCTAGCATTCAATTTATGTTTCCACGAAAGAGCTGAGCTGGAAGGAACTACCGAAGCTGCTATATCATTAACACATAATCATAAGGTCCCCAGGCCAGAAGACTATGTAATCCCTCAAGAATGTATTCACATATTTCCAAAGAAATTAGATGGACTTCCTTCCAAAAGGGGTGTAGATTTTTCAAGAAACATAGTACCTACAACTAACCAGCATGTAAGGTATCTTCTTAACTCTCAGGACTTGATTCAGTTTCAAGAGTTACTAAGGATGGGCTATGTTTGTCCAAGTTCCTCATATTTGGTTGCACAACTATTGTTTGTAAAGAAGCAAGTTTGCACACTCAAATGGTGCATCAACAACTATATTAGACTGAATGAAGCTAAGATAAAGAATTGATATTCTTTCACAAGGACAATGATCTCTCCAACCAGCTGGGAGCAAACAAGATAATTCAGAGGCTAATTTGAGGTTTGGCTTTATCAGATCCATTCATCATGACATCCATAAGACAATGCCTCAAACAAAATATGAGCCCTATGAATTTCTAGTGGTCCCCTTTGAACACACCAATTCCTCAACTGCACTTACAAGTCTGATTAATAACGTGTTCAAAAAAGTTTGGTCATGTACCAGGTACATGATAATGCATAAGAGGAACATGAAGAACCTAAGGTAAGCACTTCAAGAGTTGTGAAAAAATCAGCTATGTGTTAAATTGAGCAAATATCAGTTTTATCAGAAGAAAATACACTAGCCAGGGCATATAATATCTTAAGTAGAAGTTTTTGTGGACCAATTGTAGATCCAAGGTATTCTTGAATGGCAACATTTTGTAACTAAGATTCTAGAGAGCAGCTAGTTAGAAAGAAACTGAGAAAATTTCAAAGATAGTAAAACAGGAACATCTCCAAAAGTTTAAAACTTAATTAGTGTACAGATCAAAAAAAATAAAATCTAAAAATCTTACCCATTGAAATGTACAATAAAACATAAAATCATCTAGATGGCATACTAAAGCATGGATTTAGCAAACCAAGAACCTACCATAATTAAAATTTCCTAACAAAAATCTTGAACAACGTACTATTTTGAAATCTAATTTCCATAAAAACACATGAAGCTTAAGTGTGATTGTTAGACTCCATAAGTCTCAAGATAACTTGCCAAGTCAGCCCAAACAAGCCCAGCTGATTCAAGTTTTCAACCATTGAAACTCGGCACTCAATAAAAAACACAAGAAAATAAAGGAGGGGAAAATCTTAATAGCTGTAAAATAGTCCTAACTCCCTCCCTTGCTCATTCTAACATCTACATTTGTGTTCTACAGCACTGAGAATAAGAAAGGGCATTATTTAAACTTTACAGTATAGAGGACTGATTTTCAGCAATTTTAAGTGATCTTGGTCAATTTGTGGGTTATATTTTGCTTTAATTTTCCAACTCTTGCCATTTCTTTTGGCTGAGTCTGACTCGGAGACCAAAATGGACCTCACAAGTCCAAATCTCAATATTATGACATAGATAACAACTTTTCAATAATCATGTAAAATCAAATAGCAAACTGGGGAAAAAATGTAATTGATACAACAACTGCTAACCAAAATTACATACTCAATTCAATGAAAATTTGAAGATAGAACTTACTCCTAATTGAAAACCAAGAAAATCCACTCGTCCAATTGCGCCTAATTACTTCATCCTGTCTCTGCAAATCCAAGTAAATTCTAAGTTAAAAGAGAACATACAAAACATTTTTAGAACAACAATCCACACTACAGACCAGAAATGGACCGAAGCTCAGTGGTAGAGCACCACAGAATGCTAACAGAAAGTCCTAGTCAAAGTAACAAACTTTATGATTATTAAGAAAATAAGATTTTCAGACTATGAAACAATGAGTACAAGGAAGATGGATCACCGAGATCCAAATTGTTAAAGCAAAAATATTTTACACAGATTTTACCCAAAACTTTGTACTCATCAAATTTTAGGATGCTTCTAGAAATTTTTAATTTTATACAAAAGAAATCTGCTTCCACACAGTTTTCCTCTAAAGCGTTGTCTAGAAAATTAATTTTATGCAGAAGAAATCTACTTCTACATTGTTTTTCCCTAGAGCTTTGTACTTATCAAACTTTATGATGTTTCTACAAATTTATATCGATTCAAAAGAGACCTGCGTCTGCATTGTTTTTCTCTAAAACTTTGTACTCATCAAACTTAATGATGTTTATAGAAATTCATCAATGCAAAACAAATCTGCTTCTACATTGTTTTTCCTAAAGCTTTGTACTCATCAAACTTTATGATGATTCCAGAAATTTATTTGGATACAAATGATTGTTTTTTCCTAAAGTTTTCCACTCATCACAATTTATGTTTCTAGAGATTTATTTTGATGCAAAAGAAATCTCCTTCTAGTTTGGTTTTCCCTATAGCTTTGTACTCATCAGACTTTATGATGTTTCTACATATTTATTTGATGCAAAAGGGATCTGCTTAATACATTACTTTTCACTAAGGTTTTGTACTCGTCAAATTTATGATGTTTCTAAAAATTTATATGGATGCAAGGAAATCTGCTTCGACACAGTTTTTCCCTAATTTTATGTACTCACAGAACTTTTTGACGTTTCAACTAATTTATTTCGATGCGAAAGAAATCCACACAGCATAATTACTTAAATTAGCTAAATAAACTAAGGCAGGGAATTAAAACAAGCAAACCTGTTGAATATCAACGTCAAGAGCTTGAGGAGACTTCTGAGCATGGTGGCAAATCTCATAGAATATTTTTTCCCGTGCGGCTGCCATCTCTAAATTGTTATTATTAGCTTAAAATTTTAGCAGCAACCCCTCACTCCGACACCTCTTCATCAAAATAAAGATCGTAAAATTGGAATCCGAAAGCCGTAATTTAATCCTGTCAAACTGCATAATAATTCGGATCTTTAAAGCAATAAAGATCAAGATTAAATGATATGCTGTGATAAACTCAGACGGTTTGAAATTCCCTCCGTAAAAATGGGTTTCTGAATAATTGACCTCGAGCTTGCATTACACATTAGGGCACATCATTCATTATAGCGATCCTTTGCATTACGCAGCAAAAGATCCTTTGCTTCCATCTCGGAATTGCAAGGTAGTTCATTTAGATTTCAGACCAACAGCATTACTGCTCAGGGAAGAAATGATCCATTCCAGAACACCGGATTTTCAATTGAAAACTGCAGAATTGTGGCCTCCAGAGAGCTCGCTCCAGTCAGATCCTCTTTCCCGACTTATCTCGGAAGGCCGTGGAAATTGTTCTCGCGGACAGTCGTCATTCGAAGCTTCTTAGGCGACGTCATCCACCCCGCCCGCTGGATGGTAGATTATGGGCTGGAAAGCGTGTATTATGGAGAATATATGAACACCGGACCTGGCATAAAAGTGGACGGGCGAGTAGGATGTGGCGGTTACAGAGTTATTCAAACAGCGGAGGAGGCCAATTTTTTCTCAGTTAATAACTTCATTTCTGGATCTGCTTGGTTGCCCTCCACAGGAATTCCTTTCGATCAAGGCTTGGTCACACAGGCCTGAAATTTCAGATTCTAATGTCTTCCTCTGCCAACTCTTACATTCATTCCGAGGAATGTTTGAGGTTAAGAGACCGACTGCTTTATAATTTTGTAACGGGATGGGTGATTGATTTGTTACTGTCGTGCTAAATTTGCATGCCCTATACTCTTATTCCTTCTTCATTTCTCGTATTTATACATCAGCTGTAGATTTGTAAAAATAATAATAATGTTTTTAATTGGACATTTTTTATTAGTAAATTTTTATTTTTTTTTGGAGTATAAATGGTAGTTTATATTTTCATGTTTAAAAAGTGTTAGAAAATTAATTTTATTTTAAAAAGTATTAGTCATTAGAATTGTCTTATTTCAAGAAAAAAAAGATTTTTTTGAATACGAGACCAAAAATTATAGATCGGATTCTTAGAGTAAAAAGTATAGTAAAGAAATAGCACATTGTTAAAAAAAAAAAGAGATTAGTATAGTTTAGTTTTAGATTGAATCTTTATCGTTATTTTTTGTTTCTAAAGGTTTATTCTTTTATTATGAATTTTGATTAGAATTTTTTTTTCGACATTTTATTCTTTGAATATAGTATACATAGAAAACTCATGTAGATTGTTTATGATATAGGGAGAGGGCCGATGGTCATGCACCCTAACCCGGCGCTTCTAATTATCCTATCGAAATTTCAAATCCTCCCAATTTTTCTGCTGACTTACTTGCAAGTTCTGCCTTTAATATGGTTTGGGCCACATCATCAAATATGATGCCACATCAACATGTTTTGTCAAGGTGTCCAAAAGGCCCCAAAAAATAGTGAGACCAATTCTCGTGCATTACATCATGAGTAGTTGAGCGCTGATGTGGTATCACATGATTGGTTTTTTTTAGATCAAAAGCATACATTTTGTTTAATTATGGGTAGTCAAATCACAACTATTGAACATTATATAAACGCTATTGGGTATTATATTTACAATTGGGTGCGCGACTATTGGACCCCCACGACTATTGGGCCCTCTCCCTAATGTCATTTCGCCTCTATTGTGTTTATGTGTAGAAAAGAAATGTCCTCTCTTCTATCTTTTCTTCTAGAATATTCCACCTACTCATCTCATATTTGAATTGGTGTGATTTAATCCTTAGAGTTATGAACATCTTTATCTTTCATTTAATTTTTACCCCTACATAAATTTTTGGATCATTACTAAGCTTTATCATTGTTTTTTCCATCCAAATTGTTTTGTCCACATACTTAGTTTAAGCTTTTCCCTCATATTTTTTTATCTTTGGCTCGGTGACTAAGCTTGCTTATTGTTTGATACCCCACTTATTTATTCATAATTTATTTTGTTTCATTTGTGTTCTCTTTCCTCTTTCTTTTGTTCAACTCTTCTCTGGTTGCTACCTTAGGCCATCTATCCTCTTCCTTATTCTCTATTTCTTTTATATAGCCTAGAAACTATCGTAATTGTTATTCCTATTAGAAAAGTCTTTGTTTAGATGCAAGGATTATTTTTATATAGAAAATTAAATAAAATTTTATCTTCCTTTTATTGTAAAGTTAGTCATTGATGTTAAATAAAATCTATTCTTGTATAGTCGCATATCCTCTTTATTTTTGTATTGATAAAAATTACATACCATGTTTGTTTCCCTTATGTTTTAGACCTACTTTGGTTAGAATGACCTAAGTGTGATACTTAACTTACAAGTGGCATATTTTTGTGTAATTTTAATTCATGGCAACACACATCTTGATCTTGTAGATTTGATCCTAATCCTTAGACACATTATTCATTAATTTAGATTATAGGTGTGGGGGCAACCTTGGCCTAGGTCACTTCTATGATTGTGAACTTGATCCCCAAACTTTGAAAATTCAAAATTCAAATTCATGTCTTGCAACCACTTCACTGGTCATTATGAGCTAGCTTAGAGCATTTCATATTTATCCATATACTTGGTTGTTATATTTAAAGACATTTCTTGTCATTTAAAATAATGGAGAAATATCATCTAAGAATATGTTAAGTTTTATTGGTAAAACATTTATGAGAGTATTTATTAGAACATAATGTTTTTAGGGGTGATACCCTTATAACATCTATATGTTATTCTAATATAAAATTATAAAATCTTATGTATATTATATGCTTTATAAAGCACGTATCATTTAAATAATTAATAATCTAATTAATTGTTTATAAATGGTAATTTTGAATAAGTGTAACTAATACAAATTAGGTAGATTGTCACCTCTTTTCCTATATTCAAGGAGCTTTTCTCTCATTGAGAGCTAAGGAAATTTAAAAATTTATAAAGAAGAATGACGCAAACTTCCTAATTAAACTATGTATATTTTTTCAATGTTTCAAATCTCACTTAGTGATTCCATCATCAAGAAGAGGAATATGAGGGATTGAAGTGTAGACTTAAAAAGGGGGGAGTACAAAGTAATATGAGAGAAAAATTAAAATTAATTGGAAAGATGTGAAAGAAAAATTGATGAGATATAAACATACATAAAAAAGGAAAATAATAAGATAGAAAAATAGAAAGTAATTTAATTTCTTAAAAAAGAAACAATGCTAGAAAATAAGGAAATGATAAAATTAAATATGATCAATCTAAGAAAGGTTTAAGAGAATAAGGACAAAGATGGAATTTAAAAATATATAGGTGTAAGAAAGAAAGTATGTAAGATAAGGACAAGAAGAAATTGAAACTATGAATATATAAGAGAAGTTAAAGGAATATATATAAAGAGATGTGAAAACATGTATACATCTAATTGAAGATATATGTATATCTATACACATATATACATGTATAGTAGATTATATATGTATGTATGTGTAGACACTTGAAAATGTCTTGATTGTATCACACACCAAGATTTCAATTATTAACGTCATTTCTCTTCTAATTCACTAATTTTCATCTATTTAATTAAATAATATCAATTGTTTAATTAAATTCACTATTTTCTCCTATTAATCAAATGATTAATTCATCCTTCACACTTTTTTTTTCCTTTTGATTAAATAATGCAAATTGTTTAATTAAATGTCATAATCCTCACTTTGATTAAATAATTTCTAATTGTTTAATTAAAGCTTATAATTTCCTCCACTTGCACAATTATATAATTTATTAAATTGTTTAAATGACTAATATTTCCTCCAATCATTCAAAGAATATTCTCATGGAATATTCTTTTTTCCAAATTCAAATATTTCCCTACAAATGGAAATATCTCCCACATGCTCCTAAAATTAAGGGATTTGTTATTGTCTCAAGCAATTTGGACATTTGATTAAAATCTTTGATCCATGTTATTGTGCATTGTTAACCCTTGATTTGATCTATGATCCATGTCATCTTCTCTCCTTCAATTTCATTCTCTGATTAGACAATTTGATCCCAACCATTAATTCATTCCAAAAATCTATACATACTTCTCATTTTACATGAAAATTCATTCACAACAACCATTTGAGCAACCAAGCTCTGCCCAATTTCATACTTGAGCTAGTGAGCATTTATGAATCAACATCCACCATTATCATTAATTCATCAAGATTTTGCATCAAATCAACTATGGAGAAGGCAATTTGAGCAATCCACACCATACCTTCACTCAATTGCACTAAATCCACAATGGGATTGCATTGTGGATTGCATTGGTTTGCATCTTAGATAGTTTCATTTAGCTTCATTTCATGTTTAATTATTTTAGATTGAATCTTTCTTATGTCATATGTTAAATCTCATTGAATATGGCTTTTGGTTGATCATTTCATCTTGTTATTGTTTTAATTCTTTAGTATTTGATCAATTAGACTAACCATGTACACATTTTGACATGCCTAATGGGACCCACATCCCTAACTAACTAATTTTTGTTTGAGTTTTTTGGACATTGCAACTTCAAGAGGCAAAGTGACATATTTACAGCTAACCAAACTAACACTTTTACAAATGGTGATGCCTTTTCCTAACATCTTTTCAATTTTTTCTTGTAGGTTATGGGTTTGTGCTTCTGCAAACAGTGATGCATCTACCAAATAGTGATACTTCTACAGATAGCCAGATCAATGATTTTGTCTAATAGAGTGATGCTTTTGTTTGATAGAGTGATGCCTTTACTGAAACAAGTGATGCCTTTACAAACTAACATTTGCAAGAAGCTTGGAGAATCATGAAGCATGGATAAAAAGTGAAAAGAATTTATTAACACTTGTTGAAGGGAAAACATGAAGCATGAATCAAATCCCAAAGTGCTTATTAACACTTGTTTAAAGGAATGATCTTAGAGCCATTTTAGTGTAATACATTAGAGTAGATTCACATTTAGATTTGGTGCTTAAAATTGAACCCTACAACTCTTATTTTTGGATTTAGTGTTAAAAATTGGACAATTAAATTGCATCTTTATATGGGGTTAAAATGAACATACAAATTTCATGTCTTAACTTTGGTGCATAAAATTAACTGACACATCTACTTTGGTGCAACTAAAATAAACAAGTGTATTCATTATCTTTCTTGCTTGGTAAGTTGGATGTGTATCCCCTCCCCTTACACCTAGTGTGATCTTAGGTGAAGAGAAACATCTTGAATTTGCATTTCATGTTCATTTTTAGCCAAAGGAATTTGTTACATATCCTCTCCCCTCATGCCTAGTGTGATCTTGGGGGAAGAGAAATAGTAACAAGAATCCTTCCCTTTTTATCAAGTAGGAGGCATGCCTTGAGATACATCCTAATGGAGAACTCAATGGTTAGACCTCAAGCGGTGTTTTCGGGTGCTCTATATAAATTGGATGAGAACAAAAGTTGTAGTTTGATCTATGCATGTAGCATACTATACTTTCATTAGAGGATTACAACTTTTTGGTTCCTTGAGGAGATGTCTATGTAGCTAACGGTATTCACCAATGATCTACCCACTATTAACCATTATTTTTAGAGGCCTAAGACTTTTGAATGTCTTTTATTAGTGGTACAATTGGATAATATCATCCCATGAAGTTAATTTCTATGTACCAATCCTAGTTGAGGTGACAAAACCCCTTGCAAGGAACTTTTCCTTCCAAGGTAAGAGGTGTGTAGTGTATGTGCACATACTCCAGTTACCCATTTTATGAGTGGTATTTAATTAGCAGGCCCATTTTAGTAAGATAAACCCAAACTAAACTACTAAATAGGTTGTGCTTCATGGAATATTTTCATGTGATGGCCTTGTGACACCAATTAGTGTGTTCTTGTGGAAGAAGAACATGTGAAAAGCATCCAAAAACCTAATGGAGTCAGTTTACATGTTGTATACTATGTTTTTCAAAAGTCAAGTTACATCAAAAAAATTAGGTCAGTTACTCACATTTTGAAGATCCCCTAGCCAAATTGATGCATTTACCTAAATAGTGTGATGCCTTTGCACAAACTGACACTTCTATTTTTTCCAAATCAAGTCTTCTATTTCACATCAATGCCTTTGCACATCGTAGTGCATTTTGCTAGGGATAACAAAAATTTGTATAGTGACACCTTTTTTTGGATAGTCTAATGCTTTTGCCAAATAGAGGTGCCTTTTCAAATATTGGTACCTTCATAGAAAAATAGAGCAACACCTTTTCCAAAATTTGAAAACAATAACCTTCAAAACATCATCTGATTTTGTCTTTTGGTTCACAAGCATTCAATTGGTCCAAATTAATGAAAAAAGAATCTTGTCTCACTAATAACACTCAAAACATCAAACAAATTGCATGTCCTTTAACATCTTGATCTTGTCAAAAACACCTTTTAGGTTTTTAATTAGGATCAAACATCAAACAATCAATATATAGTCATCAAAACATCAACTATCAAACATGGTAACTATTGCCTAATTTTCACCTTAAATCAATCAGGCTAGACATCTATGTTGCGGTGTTCTAGGGGACAAATGGGACAATTCCATTAAAGGTTATGTCAGGCATCTGATGACATTTCGCAGGGGAGCTCAGTTGAAAAGCATGCCTTAATCAATTTGACATAATTTTCCTTTAAGGAGAAAGTTGGCAAGACCCTCCTACTATCTGGTCGACTAACTGTTTTGATTCATTCCATCTTGAGCAGGTCGCTGAAACCTAGCTTCTGTCGACCAAACGCTGCAGAGCCTATCACTGTGACAGGAAGGGTCGGTATGACCTCTTATTGCATGGAATTCTTTGGCTGATAGGCCATTCAATCATCTGTCGACAAGACTTATGGCGACCACGGCTTCAGGGTGACACAGAGAGCTTGGTGAGAAGTCCCAGCGAAGAGACAAGGTCTCACCGACAGTGTTTTATTTTGAAGTCTTTAGCATAACAATTTGAGTTCACTGCAAGAGGTCTCGGCGACAATGAGTGGTCTCGATGAAAGTGTCAACCAAGGAAGGAGATCTGGCATAAGGTTTGGGCGAAGTCAAGAGTCCTCTCGAAAAGCGTTGCTAAAGAAAGAGCTTCGGAGATGTCTCATCGACAATCAAAGGTCACATCGACATGCCTGGTGCCTTCGGTGTAACACGAGAGGCTCGGCAGGGAAGTCTCACCGAAAGCCAAAGTCACCCCAACGGGAAGCGGTTCACAAAAGGAAAAGTCGCCAAGAGTCTCGATTGTGGCGAGGCCTCGGCGAGTGTGATCGTGATGTTTGATGACTTGAGGTCTCCCCACTTTCGTAGTTTCAGCCAAAGTTGATGCCTTCGCCGTAATGTCTTGGCGAAGACATTTAGTCTCGCCGACTGAGTAAGGGGCCTCGATATAATGGTCTTCGGCAGCAGTCTTGCCGATGCCAGGATGGGCTCGCCAAAGGATTCAAAGCTGACATAAGGTCTGCCGAAGCAGTGCAGTCTTGCCAAGGATGACAAGAGCTCAACATGAATGTGGGAGTTCGTGTGGGTCTCAACGAAATAGAAAGAAGCCCGAGAGAAAGTGATCTCACCAAGATGTTTCACCAACGGGGTGAACTCTTGCCGATGAAAAGGGTCTGGCTAAGGAAACAGTTTCACCATGATGTCTTGGCGAAGGCCAGTTGTCTCCCCGACGAGGAGAAGAGTAAGCTCGGGGCAATGAAATGGGCTCGCCATGAGCTCTCGCCGACTGATTCTATGAGATGTCGATAGCCGCAGAGACTCCTAATCACATCGGTGAGACACTTCCAGTGTCTCGCCGAGATGCGATTTTGATCAAGAAGCTTTCAACCGCCATAGAGTCCGCATGAAATACACTTGACCAATCAGGGGAAGCTAGAGGCAAGTCGTGGCAGCTTGACCAATAGAAAGAAAATCAACAGAATGTGAATGTAGCACGTATCTCTTGTGAGCTCAGGGCATTCAAGCTTTCAGCCGAAGTGTTTCGAACAAGACACGATGCCAGGATCAGAGTGAATGCGGTAGCTACGAAATATCTAGAGAGCTTCTCTAAAGATGACTCTTCACCGACAGGGACACGCAAGGTGCAACATTAACTACATGAAAAATCTAAGGGAAGATCTTTCTGATAGATATTTTTGTAAGCCCTTAGGGGCTGAGATTTTTTCTATATATAAGGAATTTTTTTCCTTTTGTAAGGGAGTTCAGATGTATGCTCTTCTGAAGTTTGTGACCCTTTTGCAGTCCTCTCTCAGACTAGCACATTTTTGTAACTCAACTTGGAAGATAATATACAAAATCTGCCTTGGTTACCACTAATGGTCCATCTTTTTGCCTTTTGATTCTTGTGAAGTATTGTGCATTCTTTAGTGATTCACTAAGGTACTTAGTGAAATTTTCTCTTTCCTTATAGATTTTGTTTCATGTCGTGCCTTTCTTTGCAGAAGTAGTATCATGTAGGTTGCAAACTATGTTTACTTAATCCTGCACATGAGCTTCTAGTTTGTGAAAATCTGCCTTTCCTTCTTGAAGGCATGTGCATGTCAAACCTGTTTGCGTGCGTGATCTACATGATTTTGTTGTGCACTCTCATGGCTGTCCTAGTATTCAAGTACCAAATCAAGTATCTCATTGTTCCTATCATTTCGGTGCATCACCTTAGGTTTTAGTTTTATTTTATGCTTTCTTTCTCCTTTTCCTTACAAAATCAGTAGTTTTAGGTGACACCAAAGGGCCAACCTTCTCGGAGGTTCACTCCAACTATAGGTGACCCACAGCCTTGGAGCGATCCCATGTTGCTCTAGAAAGCAGTTTCTTAGCAGGGGTGCATTTCTAGGTGAACATGATAACTTGAAATTTTGAAAAAAATCTCTTAGGCCTAAGTTTTTCACCCTATCAGCTAGTTTAGCTTCATGTTTGGAAATAATCTATTTATAAGCATTTAGTTGAATTAGTAAACATATTTTGGAAAAACTCACCTTAGATTCACAAGTCTACTCCCAAGGTTTGCAAGTTCGTCATCATCAACATTAAATGCATCTAAAACTTGAGTCTAGATTCTTGTCAAAAATTGAGAGTTTCATATCTTACACCTATTCACAAAATCATCCATCATTGGTCCTAAACCCATTAAAAGGTCTTTGTTAGAAAAATTTGAAGCAACCAAGGAATTTCATCAAAATTATTCACATGAAACATCTCCTAAGGTTGATACAAATTTTATGGTCACAACACAAGAGAAAAAGGAAAATGGAAATGTTATCCTCGAATTTCGCTTGTTCAATTCATGGGATAACCCCTATGAATCTTGTCTATTTTTTAGCCTATGTCTTCTAAGCATGCACATTGAGGAAAATTTTGATTACTCTTGTGCATAGTCAAACCCCTTGAAAAGTTATTTTGATCGGGTCGGTTTTCTACCTTTTGAAAATATGTAAAAGTTAGATTTTCAAGAGTGTTTTTTCTTGACATGTACTATCGCTGAATTTTAGCAAACCTGCATGTTTTTTTTACTACATCTCAAGATGTAGTTGTTGAGACTTTCTCTATGACTACACTCTTGAACTCGCACATATTGGCAATAATGTATTTTCAATGTCATTTTAAATGCATTTTTAACACATTTTATTTCTTGTTTATCTTTTCTTTCCACCTAGTTTCTTCACCATTTCAATGTCTCCTCTATCTTCTTACCCAATGCTACTCTTGTATTGAAATCCCATGGAGATTTAATTGATTTCTTGCCATTATTTGGTTTTTGAGGTATGTTGTTTTTTTCCATTATTGACCATAGTTTTTAACATTGTGTTGTTTGTTTATGCAATTTAGGTTTAGGTTAAAATGTTAGGTTTTTGTTTTTGCTCGTGTTTTTCATTTATCTTTTGTGTTTTAATCAAGTTGCACACTTCTTTTATGTGGTGTTTGAGGATTTTTCCCTAGGTAACACTCTAATTCAAGTATGGTTTCTTCGCCAATTCATTCTCATGCATTAACAAACCCTACTCATAGTCTCTATGTCATGCAAGAAATTTATACTGCATAACACCAACTCCCACCATGAACCTACACATCATTAACATGTGTTGTTTAGGGTTTTTATCTCGATTAACATCCATGTGCAACAATAAATCATTGTTTATCCTCATGCTACACAAGGAATTTTTCATGTGCTACATCCCTTTACCTAGGCACCTAACTTGTGTCGCTTGGGGAATTTTCCCTAAATAACATCTTTACGTATCTAAAACATACGTGTAGTTTAGGGAAAATTCCTCAAACAACACAACATCGCTTCACAACTTTAGTGCATAGATTTTTTCCTACACTACTCCATACATGGTTTACCCCATGCTCTTCAAGGAATTCCTTGATCTGCATAATAATTGCACTACACAAGTGAAGGTTAGAGAATTTTTCCCGACCTACACCAAGTCTTTACCCAAACAAATACAATTCAGAGAATTTTCTTTGACCTACACTTGTCCATTTGAACTGCATTGTATGTAGTTCAGAGAAAATTCTTTGAACTACACTAGTATAACTACCCTCATGCAAAGGCAGAGAATTTCTTCGACCTTACATCTAGTACTAAATTCCCCATGTAGTTCAAAGAATTTTCTCTAAACTACACACCAACAAATCAAAAATGTATAAGTACAATTTTTTTGCAACTGCACGGTAACTTGAAATTTCTCCAACATTAGAGGATTCTGAAATTCCTTTTTGTAGTTGCTTCACTAATGTTTGATCCTTCTCTGAAGAAAAAGAATATGAAGTATAAGTATCAAGGTGTGATTCTAGTCACTTCAATGGAATCTAATGTAGACAACATCACAAATATTAAGATAGGTCATGTGGATATATTTGAATTCCTAGAAAGGGTAAACAAGCGACCTATTGATTCAAGCATGAAGTGTGTTCTTGATAGCAACATCCACTTGGCTTCCTCATTTATGGTGTTGGCCCATAATCCTAAATTTTGATTAGCAACAATCACCCATTTCATCAAGGAAACTAAGAACATCATAGATGCAAATGAGAAAGTGATAATAAGGCTAGATGAAGAGTTCTTTGACAAAATTTCAGGTGCCTGAGCATTGATAATTTATGATGACCTCATCATGGAGGCATCACAATCCTTTTATGAAAACAATTTTGATAAGTGTAAAAAGAACATCAACACTTAATGGCTCAAGAATTATAGGCCTACCATTACAAGGTGGCCTAAGAACCTCCACTGCACTGAGTTCTTTGAGGAGGTGAATGACCTAATAAGTATTCTTAGTCAAGCTAAAGGGCTCCCAACATCCAACACTTCCAACAATGGATGTACCACTATATCTATGTCATAAAGAAAGGTCAACATAAAATATTTTGGGGAAAGCATAATAGTGATGCTATTTGTGAACAACTTTCTAAGGTATCTACTTCATTGAAGTTTTACATGACTTTGTATCTAGTATATCTTTAGAAGGTGAAAGGAGAAAGGTTCATGTATATGAATATTATTATAAATTAAATTTTAATCAGACCATCAAACATTTTAGGAGAGTTAATGATACATTTTTATATTCCTACATGTGCATGTTTGACAAGGAACTTGAGAAGAAACGAGTTTTAGATGAAGCATATGAACTTGTCAAAAAATTTGGTTGTATGTTCCTACAGTTTCCTACCTTCACATACATCAGGGTTGAGTGCTTTGACAAATATCCATATATGCTACCCAGATATCCCAATGATAAAATTATACTCATGTGCAAGAAAATTATGGTAGTACATAGCAAGTAGGTTGAATCACATAAAGCCAATTTCAAGCTTCCTTTGACCATTGGTAGGTATTTTATCACTACTTCTCCCAAAGACAAAGCCATGAAGACTAAGATGCAATGGGTAACAATGAAAAAATACAAAAAGAGGAATGACTTTGACTACATGGGAATGAAAGATAAGCTTAGGAAAAGCTACACCCATGTTCACAAAATTGATGAAATATGGGATGAATTTAAGTGTGAGGAAGATATAAGGAAGATAGAATTCAATTGGCTTACCTTGGAACAAATCAGGAACCCAGAAGTGGTTGATATTCCTAAGGATATGGAGGATGAAGATGACATTGTAGATCCCACAGATGAGGAGAACAAGATTGTTGACACTCCTTTTTTGTTGATACAATGGTCCCAAAAGGAAATGATTTCAATAAGAGAGAGGTTTTGACCTACTCTTGCGAATACCAATGTTTGGCTACAAGATAGAGGATAAAGTTGAAATTCTTCAACATAGGATCAAAGGAGGGTACTAAAAGGCCTTCTGGTAAAAAGGGAGAAATAAGGACAAGGAATAAGGATGATGCTCCTAGTAGTAGCAAGACTTCTAAATTTATCTTCAAAATCAAGAGGAATAAAGATAAGGATAAAGAGGAAGCATCAACTCAAGTAGAAGAAAAAGAGGAAGAGAATGTAGTTGAATAATCACATGAATCTCTTGTTAATTCTCAACTAGAGTCACCTCATGAAGAATCTCCTTCCTCCTCTCTTATAGCTTCTATGTTATAAAGTATTTCCTCTTCCCCAATAGTTTAGGCAATGCAAAGTCCTACTCCTATTGTTTCAAGTGTATAACCTTTACCTGCTATTTCCACTATTCTTACTAGTCCTACCATGTTTGTATAGTCTAGTCATTCATCACCCACTAGTGGGTCCATTTTTAAAAGTCCTTGAGGCAATATTGAGAATGTTTTTGGCTCTCATTCTTCTATTCCTAGTTTATCTGATGTGACCTCATTAATTCTTGACACATTCACCCAGGTTGAATTTGATAAGTTCATGGATACATCTGCACTTCAAGTGTCAAGTGTGGAGATCCCTACTGCAGTGCTGACCCAAACTCCACCTATTTTGACTACCACTGTTATAAAATCAACCCCCCCATCCACACAAAATTTGGTAGTAGGAATAGAAGGAGGTTCTTCCACTCTTCCTCCTTAATTAGTTGACATCACAGACACCAAGAAGGAAGAAACAAGATGTCTCCCCAAACAACTTTGATTTTGGCCAACTTGTTCTGACAAAGACCAAGAATTCAAAGAAGGCTAAAACTCTTTCAAGGGTGATGGTTGACAAGTCAAGTAATAAGTATGTCAAAGTTGCACAACCTCCCTTAGAAAACACTATTGAAGAAGTTGAAGGTGTTGACTATGCAATTACAAGGATTGAGCTAGGAAAGCAAACACATGGAAGCACTAAGGAGGACTAGTGAGCAATAATGGCTTCTTTGATTGAGAAATATGATAGAGATATAATTATCAAGGATCAACTAAAGATCAAGGTGGAACAACTCACTTTCGTACTTTGATCATATGAAAGCACTAAGGAGGACTTGTGAGCAATAATGACTTCTTTGATTGAGAAATATGATAGAGATACAATTATCAAGGATCAACTAAAGATCAAGGTTGGAACAACTTACTTTCGTACGTAGATCAAGGCGGAATAACTCAATCTTTTGAGTCCATCAAACCTATTACAACAAGTGTGGATGATGTTTCCATCCAAAAGGTTGAAAGGATTGGTGCAAAAGGAAAGACTTTCAATACATAGACAGATAAGATAATGGCACAAGGCACTCAACTATTGAAGTCTTCCATTTAGTTGATCAACAATATGGAAAATTTTAAGTCAGAATTAAACCAAACACTTGATAAATTATCTTAGAATTTGCAATTGATAGGGAAAGATCTTGAAGCTTGGATCAAGTTGAGAGATTTCAAGCTAGATGTGTTGGTGGAAAAAGGGGGCAATCCCCACAAGAAAGATGTTCATTGGATTTCAAGAAGCAATGAAACATAAGAGAGATGTCATCAATGAATTAATCAAATATTTGCAAGAAGCTCAAGAGATAAGCAATGTCAGAGGATCAGATATCACCGTCAAGACTGGGGAACTTCCTACCAAATACTTGATGACAATCAAAAGTTTCTTCATGTGGATGCAATTATCAAATAATTCACTTCACTAATTCATGCCAATATTGAGTTTGAAGCCTTTTCATTAGCTTCCATTGATAAATTAGTTGATTTTCAAGTGATTCTAGATGACTTAAAAGTGATATTGGATAAGCATAGAAAAGTGCATATCAGTATCAAGGACTCCATCACATGAGTGCTCGTCATCTTCAGGTATACAACTGGGCCAAATGACTCTAAAGTTCAGGCCACATTGATATGAAGTTTTTTGGAGAAGAATAAAAGAATGTGCTTGTTGATACTTGGTTTATTTCTCAAGTTTTCTTTAAATATGTAGTTTGTAATTTGTATATTTTACATGTCTTTTATAATATGATAATTATATATAAGAAGAGTGTTGGCATCCAATATTTACCTTGGATAAAGTTTGTTGTGTATAGGGATTGTTCTTATGTATTTCCTATTACATTCTCTTCTACATGATTGAATCATAGTGTGGATTCATATATTCTAAGAGGTAATCCAAATATGATTTTATAGTCTTTAAGCTGCAATATTATATTTGGAAATTGTTTTTATGTTTGTAATTTGGAGATAATTTGAAGACTTTGGGATGCAAGTTATCATCTTCATTTATTTGATCCTATTGTGGCATACGTTGGAGACTTTGTCTTGCAAGATATATCACACCTTTTTACTTTCATCATCATAATAAAAAAACAAAATACTTTATGATTTTGTGGGTTTTCTTGCCATTAACACTTTTTGGTATCATTCTAGTTATTCTTTCATCTAACTAAATTCGATATTGGATATTATTGCTCCAACTAGTATTTTGTGGTTTTATTACATGTTATAAACATCACGATATTATCATTTTAACTTTGTAGAATAAAACATCTATTATGAAAAAAGAAAGTAGGATGATATGGAAACACCCCATGGTTAATCTTAGTGTAAATAATTTTAGTTAATTACTAGTTGTTTATAATTAGCAATAAGAAGGGAGCCTCCCCTTTCTGAGAGGAGAGATTTAATCTCACTATACTGTGGTTGATATAACCATTTTGTTATCAGTTAGTTGATAACAAAATATTCACCCAATAGAATAAAGTTATACACGTGGTAGAAGGGCTCAAGGACATATTGATCCTACATTTGAATTGTTGCAAAAACATAACTTTGATCTTTTTCCTGCATGAATGAGATCACCTCTTCAGTGTACGAGGAGTTTTCCTCCTGTCAACATAAGATCTCCTATACCAAGTGAAGCTTCTAGTGCTCACAAAGCATTGCATATCTTACCACTTCAAAGGTTTGTTATTCCTCCATTCAACCTAGGAAGAAGGTTGCTCAAGGTCCTTAGGGAAATGCTTTTGACCCATTGAATTTTACACCACCATCACATTAACTTCCTCATGGTTCATAAAAGAACTTTCCCAAGTTTTATCGAGATGGTAAACAACATCCAAATGAGCATATTGTCGCATTCTAAATTACATAAAAAGTTCTTGGAGTAGAGCATGAAGATGTGTCTATAAGGTTATTTATTGAAACACTCCAAAGAGTGGTTGTTGATTGGTTTTATCATCTTTCAACTAAAAGTATTACTAGTTGGGATACTCTTTGAACCAAACTTAGAGAGAGGTTTAAACCAACAGAAGATGCTCATGCATTGTTGTCCCAACTCACTCAAATTAAGAGGGAACCACACAAGCCCATGCATGAGTTCATGGCTAAGTTCAATTAGTTAAAAAATAGAATTCTAGGTATTGCTCAACCTACATCTAAAAACTTGAAGTGTTTCTTCATCAACACTCAATTGCCTGAGGTGAGCTTTCTTATATCGAGAGTAGTCCTAGCTAATCTTGTAGTTGCTCAAAGTTTAGCTACCAAAATAGAGGATGATCTAATTATTGTAGATAAAATAAGAAATGGTCCAAATAGGTCAAAAGGACAATCCTCTTTAGCCTCACCTTCCACTAACACCATAGACCCTATGGTGCAAAAGCTAGCTAATGAATTGTTGGCTCTCAAGAAGTGGATTTCTCAAGGTTTGTATATTCCTTCCTACAAAGACATTCTAAGAGCATACCCAAATGCTTCTAACTATCCTAACAATGTTGGAAGGAATCAAAACTAGAACAAACTTCCCCACTGCAAGGAAGGATTGCACTTGAGGCACCACTAGTAAATGCAATAGTGGGTTATTATGAATCTAAATAAGACAATCTTGCATAATTAGAATATATCTCAGAAGATGGTGCTAATCTCTTCAAAGAGGAGGAAGCAAAGATAGCTGGCAAATCTAACATCAGGTTTTTGAATTATGAAGAAGAACAAGAAGAAGAGAAATGTGGTGAGGCTTACATCATTTTACTCATTCTCAAAATCAAGTCAATCATCAATAGGAAGTTGATGGAACTAAGTCAAAGGATAATCCATGTCCAGAAATCACAATTGCTAAGAGGGGGACCCCTTTTCCAATTCAACCAAAGGACATAGCGGGAAACCAACAAGTATGCCAAATCCTCTTGCTTCATCTTCTATACCTAGAAACAATGCACCAAATCCAAAACCCCAAAGTGAAAATCCTTTGCCTTCTTTGGTGAATCCTTACCAAGCTTTTGATACTATAGACCACACTAAGAAGACAAAAATCCAAATATTTGATGTTGAGTATCTCCAAGGTAACCCTGACCAATCTAATAGAATGGCTAAGTTTGTCAAAAACAAAGGAGCTCATCCTAGTTAAGAATCTTCCCAAAACATATTTGTTTCTCCTAAACTAAAGCCTACACAAAGTAATCTCGTTGCACAACTCCTTCATCTATTCATGGGAAAATAGAAACTTTATGCATTTCCTTATTAGTCAATGGTCATAAACTTAGTAACTATGTCATTGATTTAGATGCTTCTAATAATGTGATACCAACCAAAGTAGCTAATTCTTTGGGATTAAATTTTACAAAGAATTTTGGCCATTTTTTTTCTATGGAAACCAAGCAATTTCCCCTCATAGGGAAAATCAAAGATGCTTAGTTTGCATTTGTTGCTTTTTCTTGATAAGAAGATAAAGATGACAGTTCTTGTAGTTGATGTCCTAGCTTCAAATAGAATATTGTTGGGACAAAATTTTTGCAAGGATATTAGTGGTGAGATCAACATGGATTGGTCTAACGCTAGAATACCTGTTAGAGGTGTTATGCAAAAGCTTATCCTAGAAAGGGAAACTAAGTACATTGTGACCAAATCCAAGGATACGAAAGCTTAGATTCTTTTTTAGTCCTCTAGAATGGGAACCTATTTCTTTATGATTGATGAAGTTTCCGAGTCTTCAAACAATGATTTGAGTGAAGATCAAGCAACTAATGACCCATCCTCTTCTAGTGAAGAGATTCCATTTTTTAAACTGTCATTATATGAGGTTCAAATGATATTTGGACTTTAGAGTTTGATGGTAGTTGTTCTTCCACTAGATCTAGAGTAGGGATAGTTCTCATATCCCTAGAAGGAAAGATCTTCCCCTTTTCTTTCAAGTTGAAATTTGACAACACTAACAATACTATTGAATATGAGGCCTTATTGTTAGGAACACATTTTACACAAAGGAAAGGAATTAGGAATCTTCATTCTCAAGGTAATGTTGAATTGGTTATTTTTCAGGTAAGAAATTTATATTAGACAAAGAATGAAAGGATAAAGAATTACTAAAATCGTGTTTGAGATTGCATAGAATATTTTGATGCTTTTGACATATCTGTGGTTCTAATGGACTATAATGATAGGACATATTTTTTTGTTGTATCAACCACTATCATGGTTCCTCATAAATATTTCCAAGGAACTAAGTATACCATTGAGTTGGCTTTCTAACCCAGTGTCCCTAAAAATTCCAACCATTGGAAAATATTCAATGATGATAATCAAATTATTGCCATTCTGGAGAAGGCGAAAAAATTAAGCAATCTATTTTTTGAAGGAAGTGACTTTACTTCTCAAGAACCAATCTCTAAAGTACATCAGGAAACTAGCAAGGAAATCCTACAACTAAAAGGGAATAAAATTCCCAAAGGATTTGTATATCTTGAAAAAAAATTGATAAGCACGATCACTATGTCAAGAAGTAGCAACAATTTGGATTTGATTTGTTAATAGAAGTTGAACAAATTAATTTGGAAATATAAGAGGATCCCAAAATGGTGAATATTGGGAAATGTTACATGTTGGACAAAAAGAAAAAGTTTGTAACACTTTTTTTGAAGTACATGGATGTACTTGCCTAATCATATGATGACTTGAAGTATTTACATCCAAAAGAAGTTCAACAGGAGATTCCTCTAAAATTAGGTTCAATGCCTCATAAGTAGAAACAGAGGTAGTACAACCCAAAAATCTCAAGTACCATTCCTGTTGAGATTTAGAAAATGCTTAATGCTAGAATTATTTTTCCTATTCATCATTCAACATTAATAGCTAACATTGTTCCATTACGAAAGAAGAATGGAGAAATCCGCATTTGTGTGGATCTTTGTAATCTAAATCAATTGTCATTAAAAGATAATTACCCACTGCCAGTATGGATCAAGTTCTACAAATAGTGACAAATTAAAAAATGTGTTCTATGTTAGATAATTTTTTAGGATACAACCAAGTAGAAGTAAGTGAAGAAGATCAACACAAGAGTGATTTCACTACTCCATGGGTCACTTTTGCATATCACAAAATGCCTTTTGGGTTGATCAATGTCGGTTCCACTTTTCAAAGAGCAATGAACCTAGCTTTTCATGATGTGATGGGTAAGTTTATTGTAGTTTACCTTGATGCTTTGATGATATTTTCTAAAGATTGTTGAGATCATTATCATCATTTACAACAAGTGCTAGAAAGGTGTCGATAGCATGGTATTTCCCTTAATTCCAAGAAATTCATTTTTGGGGTTATCGAAGGTAAGCCGAGCGTTAGACACATAGTGTCTAAGGAAGGAATCGAGATTGGTCCTGAGCGGTTCAAGTCCATCCAGAATCTTACCCTACCTTCAAGTAAGATAGTAGTACATTCCTTCTTTGGGAAGGTGAACTTCTTGTGAAGATTTGTTCTAGAATTTGCATATAAGACTCATCATATTGTGGATATGATGAAATGAAAGTCAATATTTTAGTGGAGTATAGAAGGTAAAGCTACTTTCAATGATATAAAAGAGGAAATTTCTCATGCTCCAGTCTTAGTCTTCCCAAACTATACAAAAGACTTCACCATGTACAAGTATGCCTTAGAGCATACTCTATCTTCCATCTCGGTGCAACAAAACAATGAAGGGATTGAATCCCCAATAGCTTTCATGAGTTATCCTTTGAAGATTCATGAACTCAAGTACTCAATGATAGAGAAGCATGCTTCAACTATGGTAAAAATAGTTAAGCACTTTAGGTTTTACCTCCTCATCTTCCATATCATTGCACTAGTGCTTGATACAACGTTAAAGTTCATCTTGAATTAATAGGAATTTGGGACTAAGAGAGGTAATTGGATTGCCAAAAGACAAGAATATGATATGGGGATTAAGCCCACCAAACTAGTTTGTGGGAAGGGTTTATGTTAGTTAATCATTGATAATAAACTAGAAGACATATGTGATGATGACTTGAAGCAAATATTGAAGAATTTGTTAGTCTTGTTCATAAGCACAATGAATGAGTGGTATTCTAACATTGCACGCTTCCTCACATATGGAGAGTGTCCTGAGAATTTATCATATAAGGAGAAAAGGAAAATCAAGCTCAAAGCGAAAAACATTTTTCTTTGGGATAATGGTTTGTACAAGATGAGCATTAACAAAACTTTTCTACGATGTGTGAACAAAGCACAAAAGGCCAAGTTGCTGGAATTTTTTCATAGTTTGGCATGTGGGGGACATTTCTCAACTCCAGTTACTACTCACAAGATTTTGAGAGCAAAGTAATACTAAACCGTACTCTTTCAAGATGCATACAATTGGGTGCATACATGTGAATTATGTCAACAGTTCATGGGGAAACCCAAGTTAGCAGCTCTACCCCTCAAGCTGGTGGTGATTGAAGAACCCTTTCAGCAATGTGGTATTGATTTCATTGACACAATGAATCCACCATCAAGTGTAGGACATAGTTATGTTCTCACAATTGTTGATTATTTCACCAACTAGGTGAAAGCCATTATAGTAAAGCATGCTACTTCATAAGTGGTTTTCAACTTCCTTAAATAAAATATTATCTCAAGGTTTGACATTCCAAATAAGATAGTAGCAAATAATGCTACTTGTTTTTCATCCAATGAATAACAAAGTTTTTTTTTGGTATGGAATCACTCTTGCTCATTGTTTTGACTATTACCCCCAAGGGAATGGTCAAGTTGAGTCAAGCAACGAGAATCTGCTTACCATAATTAGAAAGTTGGTGGATGAAAATTAGAGATCCTGACATAAGGCATTGTACAATGCATTGTGGGTGGATCATATTACCCCTAAACGAGCAATTGCATGTCTTCATTTCAACTCTTGTATGGTTTGAATGTAGATATACCTATCACATTAGAGTTGCATGTTCTAAAGTTGGATAAGGCCATTAAAGATGAGACTTTTGACAGTTCCATTGACAAGCATGTTGTGTTTCTTTCTGAATTGGAGGAATAACACATCAAGGTGGTGGATCGCATTGTTGAACCCTATAAAGAAGTGCATTTTTGGAGTCACTACATATAAAATTTTGGGATACATTGTATCACGAAGGGGAATCGAAGTGGACCCTACCAAAGTCAAGGAATCATGGATATGCAACCACCATAGACTCTTTATCACACTTTGTCTTGTTGTTACTGATTTACTTTTACCTTCACGGGTAAATAGGATGGTAAATGCAATCATGAGTTTGATATGCTTTCTAAAAGAATGGAATACTGAAATAGGTATTATGTGAAAGTATTGATAAATGCTTAATATGGCTTGAAAGATTAAATATGTTTACATTTATTGCTATATGAATATGCTAAAGTTTATGATGCATATGGATTTATTGTGAACGTCTAACTACCGTTGCAAATGTGATGAGCTAGTTGCAGGGTCAGGTTCAATCCTTTGAAAGGGAGGGGAAGTATCACTCTAGAGAAGTGATTGGTCAGATAACCTTAAATGAAACCTATCTGAGCTTACAAACACTCATAGTAGAAGGGTTGAGTCTAGACATAGTGTTGGGGAATGGTAATTCATCCTTAGTATGATGTGTTGCATTAGTAAGGGTTGTGACTATTTTTGAATGCACACTTGCATGATGTTTATATGTTTGGAGCTTATGATTCCTTCTGTATATTACTATGCTTGATTGTATGGTTGAATGAGTATTTGGGATATATGCATATTTTGACATACACGTATGTTGGATATAATGGGATGTCCGTACGAGTATGACAACATATGTATAGATATGGATATATGTATATAAATGTTAATATGATGTGATATGAGGACATAACCATATGGTCATAGTCATTCAAGTGTCAAATGGACTATTTGATCATCGTGTTCCTATGGAATTTATATATATGTGTGATTTTGTGTATATATATACATATACATATACATATTTACACTATATATATAGCGTGTCTGTGTGTGCTCTTATATATAAGGCTAGTTCATTTAATAAATTAAGACCGATTATTATAAATGTGCACGATATAGGGTGTGATATATACATCTAAGTATCATTTTGAATATGGTATTATTATGAATATATCACTTAGTCATAATCATTCAATTATCAAGTGGATATTACTTTATTGCTTTGAGCGATATGTATATATATATATATACATATACACACACAATCATTAATACTTATACAAAGGAGTGTGTATATATATATATAATACTATTAATATTATGTGACCGTTGACTTGTTCATATTCATTTATATATATAAAATGTATACATACTTGTTTAACATGGTGTATATATATTAGTATAAATATACATATATACATATATGTGATGCATGCATATATGTATATGTATGTTTATAAATATATATTTATAACTATATGAGATGCTTGATAGGTCAATTTATATATGAACATTGGTGATTTATATATATAAACATAGGCTGATTTGTTTATGAGTTAAGCGAAGCATTTAAAGGCTGATTATAATATATATTGGCATTGAATAAAGGGTGAATTACAAGCTATGTATTGCGTAGCAATATAGTCGATATGAAGAGTGAACCATAGTCGATACTATGGAAATGCATTTTGGAAATATTAAATAGAAATTACTCCACATTGAATGCTTTTATATAAAGCAATGAAATAGATACCAATTGAAAAGTGAAATGCATGTGAATAGGAAACACATACAACAATACAAGAAATTGGTCAAAATATCATTTATGAGCCAAGCGACTCTTTACTCCTCTATTTTTTGCAAAGCTTGGACTTAGTTGACCTTGTGCATGTGTTGCATTTTGAATGTAGACTGATTCAATGAGTAAAGTCATGTCAAACAACAGGAGAGTAGGTTACATACGTGGCACCAAGTTTATGAAGTTCTAAATGTTGTAGAAGTCTATTCACCGTTTGATCATGTGCAGATTAAAATATTCATAAGTTATTGTCAAAACATAGAGGTTGACCTATAGCTTCTTGTGTTGAGTAAACTCTTTGATTGCTGCCACCTTTTTGCCAAGTGAAGTGAGTTGACTAGCATGGATGTTGTTGTCATTTTGCATGCCTTTTTTGTAGGTTGCCATATCTCTTTTTGTTGTATAAATGGAGAGGCATGTTCTCTCATTTGGATGCATTCTATTATGAACTTCTAATCTGCATTATTCTACAATTGCATTCTTCTATATTTTGAGAGAGCCTTGAGTTCTTTGTGAGGATCTATATTGTTTGAGTTATACTTGAGAGAGCATATTATCAACTTGTGAGAGCGATTTTGTTGAGGTACTACCTGTGAGGTCAAAGTGAAGCTAGTAAGTTGTTGTTGGAAAGTTGTGCATCAATTTGGTCAATTGGGTAAGCATTTTATAGGCATGAGGATAAATCTTCCTTTATTTATCTTTATTTATGAAAGATTGATTTTTTGAGTACTTTATTTGATCTATTGAGATTACTTGCATTAGGGGATTATAGCATTTTCTTTGAAAAGAAAATAGAAGTTGGTTATAATTTTTTGTGAAGTGTTGTAATTACTCCATAATAGGAGGAATTGTTTGTCATAGGTATTATTATACTAGATCTGATTGAATAAGGGTAGCTTAAGGGTTACTCATAGCTAAAGTAATTTTATTATACTAGACAACTAGTGTGTTACTCTTAGAATTGTTTTTCCATTGAAGGGAGGGAACTTGTACATATACTTGTGAGTTGAAATACCCTAGAGTTTGTAAGAAAGGTGATAGGCTATTTCTAGGATTAAAGGTTACCCATTGGAGGAAATACCTATGCATAGATTATAGTTTCCTTAAGTCAAATCAAGCTAAGTAGTGTAAGTGATTATTACGACTATCAATTGAAGTACCGAATGAGAATACTTTGGCTAGAGTAGTGTGATTGTCTTTGGCTCCACTGTCAATTCACTGCTTCCCTGTAGTGAATACTAGTTTGGGATTTCATACCCATAGGGAAGATGAATGTATGATTAGGTTCTAGTTTGTAGGAAACAACACTAAGCTTAGAGTGGTTGTCACATGAGGTTATTCCACCAGTCTCTTCGTCAAAGGGTAGGGCCATCTATTATTGATAGATGTGTGGGGGACCACATATGAGTTTGTGGTTGGCAGAAATGTGCTTGAGTGATGCTTCTCCTCCTCATTAGGCAACAAAGACCAAGATTTGAAAGGTGGATCCTGACCATCTATATCTATTGCTATGAAGATTAGAGGAGCTATGCTTGTATCATGTACCCATTTTTATGGAAGGTTGTAATCATGAATGATAAACTTGAGTTCATTCAATATGACATCTATGTTATGGAAAGATTTGTGAAATCGCATAGAAATGCAGTGGAAGTTTGGAAATAGTATCGTTTCAAATGTGCATGTAATTTAAATTATGGAAAACAATTTTTTTATTTTCTATGTTATGGCATCATGGTTTATTCACTTGAGGTGAACATTGGAAATTTTACTGTGTAGAACACTGGGGTTGTTACACTGTCAAGCAACTCCATAGCCTACAAGGGATAATTTAATCCATCAGAAGGTTCATAGCACAACAAGCATATAAGAGTCACTTGTTTATCCATCTCCTTCACAAGGGTGTGGCCTACAAATGGGATCAGAATTGTGAGCAAGTGTTATAGAAACTAAAGGATTATCTAGCATCACCACCTATCTTAATGCCACCAATAGTAGAGAAGTCGTTGATATTATACATTTTAACAACCTCAATAGCCCTAGGGGCTCTCTTATCTCAACATGATGAAACATGAAAAGAGAGGGCCATATACTATATCAACAAAACATTGGTAGGATATGAACTTAATTATACATCCATTGAAAAGGATTGTATAGTAGTTGTGTTCACTTCTCAAAAGCTTAGAAACTGCATACTCTCACATCAGATTAAACTCACCTCCAAGGTGGATCCACTTAAGTACTTGTTATCAAAATCTACTCTCATCGGTTGCATGGTAAAGTGGGGGATGACCCTTGCTGAATTCTTTTATCAAGGGGCAAGTCACTGGAATCACCATCTTTGTGCAATCTCATCTCTCTTTGGGCTCTGAAATTTCAAAAGGAAAAAGTGAAAATGAATTACCTTTTCACCTAAATCAAACTTGTTTATAGGGTGAAATTAGGGTTTTCTTGAAGGGTTTATTACTGGAGGTGCATTTGACCATGTTTGACCAGCCCATTAACTTCATTAAACACCTCAAAATTCAAAATTGATCACACCATTATTTTTTTGGTCATCAAATTGACTTATTGGGACAGTTTCCAAATTTTTCCGACACTGGGCCAAAATTTGAAAACTTTCCCGCAAGGGCATAGATACTCAGTACCTTTGCTGGGGCATGTTTTTGACTTATTTTCTTTGTCACAATGCGATAAATTGCATTATGACGAAGAGGGGAAAAATGTAAACACATAAAATTGACCTAGGCCTGCAAGCTTTATTTTCTCCATTTTTTTCTCAACATAATTAAAATATTAAATTATGTCCTATAGTCCAAATTCGACTATTAATTAAATAATTCTCAATTATTTAATTAATTACGTCACTAATTTCCTATTTCCTCCCATAATTAAATAAATTCCTAAATTTATTTAATTTGCCCACTATGTCTTTTATAATTTATTTAATTATTGTCCACCTTGACTTTTTCTAATTTTAAATAAAATCATTTATTTAAAATTGTCCCACTTTCTATTTTCTCCCACCAAATAAATAATTTAAATAATTATTTACTGTCACATGACCCCACCACTTTTGAATTAAATTAATTTTTAATTCAAAAGGTCAACTCAACCTTTAAAATCAAATAATTTAAATTATTATTCGATTTTTTAGTAACTTCATTTTTCGTGCCCAATATCCTCTTGTTACATGCATTCTTGTCAATTGATTTGATTTTAAAATCAAATCTCAACCCTTCATTTCATTTTTTTCCCTAACCCTAATTGTTGTTTGTCACATTTAATTTCAACCCTTGATCTTAGGGCATCTCTCAACAATTAATCTCGGCCATTCATCTAAAATTGACTTTTCTATAAAAAGGCAATTTTAGCCTCATTTGAGACACTTCATGCTCTTGACTTCACACTTCACACACTTTAGGCTTGACCATTTTTTGCATAATTTAGGCTTATTTTACACTTACATATTTGCATTTGTAGCTTTTGAATAGAATCCTTCAATATTTGCTTAGGGCTTTGTCATAGTCATAGGTTGCTCATCAAAATCTGAGGGCAAACATAATATTACAACAAATGGAGAAGGGCAATGAAGGTCAATCATGGAGGATTTGAAGACTTTTGGTGAGATTATTCTTTGTTTTATGTTATTTTACTCCATTGTACTTCATTGTTTAGCTAGGATTTTGATTATGCATATTGTTTCATGCTAACCTAACATTTTGCCTTAGTTACATTGGCGAACCTAACATTTTGCCAAAAAATCATTTTTGCAGATTTTCGTACTTCATTGTTTAGCTAGGGTTTTGATTATGCATATTGTTTCATTCTAACCTTACATTTTTCCTTAGTTACATTGGTGAACCTAAGATTTTTCCAAAAAATCATTTTTTGTAGATTTTTCATACATATTTTTTGTCTTTTTTGTAGGTATAGGTACAAAATGCCGCAAGTATAACTTTTTGAGCCGCATTTGATGCATTGCAACACATCTGATTTCTAGAACAATGCATTCAAATCTCTGAGATGCATTTGCTAATGCAAATGATGCATTTGCTCTATTGCAATGCATCTGCTGTGTAGAACGACGCATCTGCCTGGTAAATTCTTACTTTTGGTGTTACAACACATTTGCTTTGCAGAATGACGCATCTATCTAGTAAAATTTTTCTTTCGGGTTTTGACAAAAAAAATAGATTTCTCTTTTTTGTTTAGTAGGTTAGAGATTTTTGGGGTTACTAATCTATTATTTACAACATGTGGCAAGCTGGAAGAGGAGTCTAACCTTTGTTTGTTGATTTTTTTTATAACTCTTTTACAATCCTAAATCAAACAAACAAACAATCTACAACTTGCATTCACATTTCATGGGTTTAAAATGAACATGCATATTCACTCATGGGCTTAAAATGAACACAAGTTGCATTGAAACTCATCAAGGCTAAAAATTACATGCATTTTTCATGGCATTGGCTTAAAATGAACATTGTTTGTCTCACACTAAATTGGGTTTAAAATGAACAAGTGTATTGTGGTGTAGTGATAGCTTTTTAAGTGTGTATGTAATTCTCTTAGGCCTTGTGTGATCCTGAGA
>VDFB02066734.1:44218-71918 GCA_007258455.2 Sequoia sempervirens | reverse complement strand
GATATTACCCTTTCGTCTTCGGACTTCCTAATAAGGTATCAACATAATCCTCATGATGTGAGTATGGATGAGGTGTGGAGATGTAGTGTGGCTCTCGATATAGCCTTACTTGCCCGTTTTTGAGACCGAAGGGCATAACGTTGTAGCAGAAGGTGCCCCAAGGAGTTGTGAAGGCAGTTTTGTGCTGGTCTTCTGGTGCAATTCGGATCTGGTTGTAACCAGAGAAGCCATCCATGAGGGACAACATCTCATGTCCTGCCGTTAAATCAACCAACATGTCAATATTAGGAAGAGGGAAATCATCTTTTGGGCAGGCTTTGTTGAGATCTCTAAAATCCGTACAGACCCGAATGTCACCATTTGGTTTAGCAACCGGCACTATGTTGGAGATCCATTCAGAGTAGTCAATAGGTCTGATAAAACCCGCGTCGAGTAACTTCTCCAACTCTTTCTTTACTAACAATGCAACTTGCGGATGCATCTTACGAAGTTTTTGCATGACGGGTTTGGCGTCTGGACGAATATCTAAGTGGTGAACCACTAAAGCAGGGTCTAAACCTGGCATGTCTGAATATGACCAGGCAAAATTGATGATGCCTTCTTGAAGTAGCTGCGCAAAGATTGGATATTCTTGTTCAGAGAGTGACTTGGCTACATAGGTGATCTTCGGATTTTCAGCAGTTCCCAAATTAACTTCTTGCGTTTCTTCAATCAGGATAGATGATCTGGCGGATAGCTGAGTTCCCATAAGGGGAAGATGAACATCTCCATCTTCCGGTGCCTCTTCGAGGTTTTCGCCTTCAGATGCGTCCTTTATTTTTACTTTTTCTAGGTCAGGAAGTGCCTCAGGGAGGTTTTCACTAGATGACCTCTTTTTATTTTTCTGATTTTTATTTTTGCGACTGGAGTGTTCATCCTCCCCCAATCCCATAAGGTTGACGTAGGTGTCTGTAGTCATACTGACAGGTGTGGTGTTTTGTAGGTCCCAGTCAATGAGTTCAGGGTGACGAAGGGATAGGCTGATGGTGCAAATAGATAGGCATTCGAACATGGAGGATAAATCGGTGTGATCGACATCATCGTATGCATGTATGATGGACTCCTCCTCAGGTATGTCTTCCAATGAGCCATCGTCCACAGTGATACTATTGGAAGTATTAGATGATGTTGTGGGACTCTTTTGCTTTCTGTCATACCCAATGCCCACTTTTTTGGTAGCAAAGACGTATCAATGGGTTGCAATCGCCCTTGTTCCTCTTTACCTAGGCCTCTACCTTGGTAGTTATGTTTTTCCACAAACTTTGTTGGCCAAGGATATTTTTCCTGAAAATATTTCTTTAGAGGAGTTTCTGGTTCGGGCTCTTCGCGGTAGACCCACTGACTTATGTCTTCTTCTGGCGCATCTATTTTGATACTTGGAGATACAAAGGTGGTGGTAGGAATATTTTTGCCACGGAAGGTGACAGTCTTGTCCTCCTTTGGGGTAGCATGGGGAGGTTGACCATACTCATGTGGCGATGGTGGCATGGTCGCTACATTAAGAGCAGTATGCATTTCATACTCGCCACACCCTTTGTCAATGATCTGAACTTTTGTGACTGTAGGATCAGTGGAAGATGGAGCCGTTGTTATAGTAGATGATGATGGATTGGAGGATGATGGATTGGAGGATAACGAGTGGGAGGCCCCCATTTCGACCCCAGGACAATAATGTAAATGGGGGAAAGATGCTTCTAAAGCTTGACAATACTCAAACGGTTGGGGGTCGGCATAAATGGTGACCTCCTGTTCATTAACCGGGAATTTGAGGCATTGGTGGTATGTGGATGGAACAGCCTGCATAGCATGGAGCCATGGGTGACCAAGGAGGAGATTATATGGTAAGTCCAGATCAAGGACATGGCAGGTAGTATACTGGAGCATAGGTCCCACTTGTATAGGAAGACTGATGATGCCTTCTGAATTTCTCTCTGCATTGTCATAAGCCTTGATTGTAATTATCTGGTTGCTTAGGTCCGCTTGAGAATACCCTATCTATTTTATGAATTTCAAAGTACATAGATTAAGGGTAGAGCCATTATCTACCAAGACCCTTTTTATCTTATGACGGGCAATTATGACTTCGATATGTAGGGGGCGGTTGTGATTGATGCCAATTTTGGGCATATCATTTTGGCTGAAATGGAGGTGGTGAGACAAAGCCAAGTGTCCCACCAAAGCTTGGAATTGTGTGGGGTCGATGTCGTTTGGGACATGGGTTTCCTGCAATGCTTTATTAAGGATCTCTTGATGTACCTGGGAAGACTTAAGCAAATCCAGAATAGATATATGAGCGGGGGTCTTTTTTAGGTGATCAAGAATGTTATATTGAGAGTTTACAGGAGCAGGTTGGACGGGTGTGGAGGCTGCAGGGATGGTGATACGGGCTCGTCGCGTAGTCACAGCACATTGAGGGTCTTTGGCTTTAACGTGGATCATGGACACTCGGGGTTCAACCTGCTCAATATAATGAATAACGCCTTCATAATTGAAGGGCACATTCTTGTAAGTCACATTATTGGTGTTGTTGTCTTGGGGATGACTAGTGGAAGTGCTAGGACCTTGACTATGGTTGGGGAAGGCGTTTTGATAGATCTGCAGTTGAGCATTGGACGACGAAGGTTGACTGGGGTCAACCTTAATATCTCCTCGATCAATGAGATCTTGGACATAATTTTTTAAACCCTGACACTTATTCAAGGAGTGTCCCTTGATTTTATGAAAGTCACAATACTCATTGTCTTTAAACCATGCCGGCTTGGGTTTGGACTCATCGAATGGTTTGGTGACAGGATATGTGATGGGATAATTGATTTGTAACAATTTATTGAAAACAACACTCAAGGGCTCGCCCAATTGGGCATATTGACGTTTGGTGTTCCCCTGATTTCTTTGGTTTGACTGTTGAGGGGGACGAGGTGCCCCCTGCGGTACTGATATGGTGTTGGATACAAACTGTTGTTGCCCTTGGGATGCATTAGCCACTTGAACATGTTTGGTGTCTGTCACTCCATCGTTCACTGCATTTTTGTTTTTGTTCCAAAATCGTGATTTATCTCCGAATGACCGTTCTTTGTCATGACTGTGTATTTTAATGTGTCCTTTGGTGATAAGGGCACGTTCAAGGATAGGTCCCTTTCCACTATCTCAGCGAAAGTGGTGACACAGTGTAGTCTAAAATTGTGGGCCATGTCGGGATGTGAATTTTCCACAAAAAGAGTGACCATGTCTTTTTCTTTCAAAGGATTTTTCATTCGACTGGCTAATGCACGCCACCGTTGGAGGTAGCCGGTAAAGGTTTCTCCATCCCGTTGCTTCTCTTTCAAGAGATCTAAGGTGTCAGTATCCTTCCGCAAATTGAAGGAGAAGTAGGAGACAAACTGTTCTGATAATTCTGCAAAAGTTTTTATAGACCCCTTTTCAAGAGTCATAAACCAATCTAAAGCGTGGCTTGCTAGACTTCTCGGAAACAGACGTAAGAGATAGTTATCATTATACATGACTTCTTGACATTGTGCATAAAACTCTTGCAAGTGGGCCTTAGGGTCTTTGTCTCCCTTGTACTTGTCAAATTTTGGGATCTCGAAGTGTTTAGGGAACGGGGTCAATGAGATGGATGGATCGAACGGATATGGGCATATATCTTCAAATTTAAAGGATTGTTTTGTGCCCCCTCCTTGAAGGTCCTTAAGGGAAGCCTTGATTTCCAACAAGTCTGAACTAGCTGGTGGTGGGTTGGGGGGATATGGATGATAGAAAGATGAGGGATCTTGTTGAAAGGGTGTTGGATTGTTAAAATGTGGGTTTGGATGATTGGATGATGTCATGACTTGATGATAAGGTAGGGGGTTTTGTTGGTATGGGGGTTGTTGTTGTGGGACATAATATGAATTTGTTTGGTGAAGGTGTGGGGTAGGTTGCTGAGGGACTTGGACGGGACGTTGCGTGTTGGCCGGTTGGTATTGAAGGTATTGTTGTGATTGTTGGGAGGTTGCATAAAACGGTTGTTGGTGAAATTGTTGTTGATTATGGTGGTAGTAGTGTTGTGGAGGTTGTTGTTGTGGCATCGAGTGTTGCATGGACTGAGGTGGGATATTATGTTGTGGTTGGACCTTTGGACGTAAAAGGGACGCAAGAAAGGGATATATGGTTTGGGTAGGTAGTTGAGATGGATTGCCTTGTGGTTGGTAGGATGGTTGTTGTGAAGAGGTCAAAGTATTGGGTATAGGCTGTTGCGGATGAGAGAGCGGGGGTTGTGTGGGCACACTTTGTAAAGGAGGTTGTTGGGTTCCGCTCGGAATGTTCAGCTGGGGTGCGCCTTGTGGTGTTATTTGAGGTGGGATAGTAGAGTGGGGAACCTGTTGAGGTGGTGTGTTGGTGGTCCCAGGAGGAGGAAGCGATGTAGCAAAGGAAGTACCCCCAATATTGACTGTAGGTGGGTTCAAAGGAGGGGGTGCGGTTAATGCTAATGGCGGAGGTTGCAGAATGTTTTGTGGCATGCCATAAGCGAAAGGATTATTGGGATCGGGCACCTGGGATCCCCCTATAGCTGAGGTCGAAGCATGTGGGGGATAATTAACCTGATAAAGGACGACATTGCCAAATTCAGGTTGATGCCAACCCTCAATTGGAGGAACATTGGAAAAGTATGAACCTTCGGGCGCATTTTGGGACCCTTGGAGTACGTGAGATGGGGCACCCTTGTATTTAGACAAGTCAACATTGGAGGGGGGTTTAACACCCTTTTCAATCAAGTGGGCCAAGATCTCTTCCCCATGCTTTGCAAGTAAACGGTCGGTCATTTGCACATTGGCAGGATTGCTAAAATGTTCCTCAAGTGTGAGTTCAGGTTGCTGAACCATGCTCTCTTCTCCATGTGGCGAGCTATTCTGATTCTCAGTGTTGGAGTGTGATGAGGTGCCATTGTGAGGGTCATGTAAGATGTTGGTACCCTTGTTGGGATCTGATGAGGTGTTGTTGAGATCTTGGGGATTGTTGGATTGGGCATTTCGAGCTTGAAGGTCGGCCATCTTCTTTGCTTGTGAACGGGTCTGAACGGGCATGCAAATGCTAGATGAGTAGGTTAATGCCTTTGTCGAATGATTTGATTGTGATGGAGTGTGGATTGGATCTTATTGGACTTCGATCAATTGGATTGGATTTGATTGGATTTGATTTGATTAGATTGGATTGGATTTGATTTGATTGGATTTGATTTGATTGGATTTGATTTGATTGGATTGGATTGGATTGGGTTTGATTTGGATTGGATTGGATTGGATTGGATTGGAAAGGATTGGATTAGATAGGATTGGATTGAATTGGATTGGATTTGATTTGATTGGATTGGAAAGGATTGGATTAGATAGGATAGGATTGGATTGGATTGGATTTGATTTGATTGGATTGAAAATGATTGGATTTGATTTAAAAGGATTGGATTTGATTTGATTGGATTGGAAAGGATTGGATTAGATTGGATTGGCTTGAATTGGATTAGATTTGATTTGATTGGATTGGACTAGATTGGATTAGATCGGATTGGAAAGGTGTGAGAGAGAGACCTCAAACTTGATCACGTGAGATTACCTTTAGTAACCCTAAAGCTTCGATTGATTGATAGGATGATTACGGCACCAAATCCACCTTAAGCTAGGAATGGATTGATTGGGCCGAGGATGATAACTTGCAACACCAAATTCACCTCAAGATGGAGGCAAATTGATTGGGGTTGAAGTTAAAGACCAATAATCAAGTTCAAGCGCTATAGTCAATTTAGATAATCACTTTGTAATGCAAGGTTAGGGCGGTTTGGCTATGGGCGGTGTCTAGGAGGTGTGAATGGTAAAGTTGTGATGTTTGTTAGGTGAGGGTATTGACTTGTGAATGGAAAATTAAAATGAAAAAGGTAGATTAGAAGTGATTTGTGAAAATTTGGGGTGGTAGAATGGGGGTTTAAATGGATGAAATGGAGGTTTTGGGAGGCTTAGGATAATGGGATGGTAGGTGGGAATGATTAAGTAGTGATTTAGAGGCTAAATAAATCCAAATGGGGTACTTTCGGGGGGTTGACAGCAAAAATCAGGAGCGTAGGCAGCGTTCTGCCAATGAATCGGGCCTTCTCGCATTACTGACAAAGCAGTACTACCATGACCTCTGACAACAGGCGCTACTGCAGCCTGCTGATGACAGGCGCTACCGTTTGCGGGAACAAACTTAGTTTTGATAAGCAAAGGCTATGGCAAGGACGCCAAAATGATGAAACAAGTCAAAAGTATCAAAGTTGACAAAATTTCTGAGGAAAAACCTCAAGCAAGCACAATCTATAGTTAATATTATGGTATGGCAAGGCAAAGTCTTAATCTAGGATGCACAAACTACAAGGGGTCCTGATATACTCTCGGTCGTGAGGCTGTAGTGAACACCGGTCAAGTCCTGGCGTGAGTCGGGAACCCGTGAGGATCTGACTCGGGATGACTCTCCGTCTATCTAGGTATCACCCAGCTTGACGCTCACTTCCAAAATTCACAGCAAGCTGGATTGGGAGTGCAACTTCGTTCTCCCCCACTTTATATACCCGCCGGTACTCTGTGGAATCGTCCCTTGGTGATAAAATCTAAGCGAGGTCCCACTAAAAGGAAGACACCAACTATTTCCAACTACTCCTCAGGCTCACACGAAGTGCAAGGGGAAAGTGAAAACAAATCAATGCCCCCTTGGGTAACACAAAAATAAGCAACCACAACAAACAATGAGATTTAATCCCCCTAATTAGACTATGTTTGAGAGCAGCAAAGATAATTTTTGAAAGTCTAATTATGTAGATGCTCCTGCAAACAAATGTTAGTTGTCCTTCTTTCTTTTTCGCTTTTTTTTTTTTTGGTCAAATCTTGCCACAATATGCTGCAAAAACGTTAGCGAAAAATAACAATATTCTCGCCAGAACAACGTTAGAGAGTTATCACGCAAATATAGCAAAAAACTAGAGCAAAAACGAAGCCAAAGCGCCCATTTCCCTCAAAGCTCTTTATTGAACCTTGCCGCCTTTCGCTAAAGGCGCTGCCGCCTTCTGTGAATAAAGCGGCGTCGCGATTACGTAAGGCGTGCCGCGGCATGAAGGCGCTACCGCCTTTCTGTAAAGGCGCTACGCAGCTACGTAGAAGGCGCTACCGCAGCTGCGGGCGCTACCGCCTTTCTGTGGGGTACTGCCGCAGCTCGCAAGGCGCTACCGCAGCTGCAACAAACCACGCCCAGCTTTCTGCCCGAGGGGCGCTACCGCAACTCTGTGAGCTTTTTCCTACAAAATCTTAACTCAAAGAAACATTAAATGCAAGACCCATATGTGGGTCCCACCGGGCGTGCCAGAAATGTATACCTTAGAATTTTCTACCGCTCTAAGTGTGCAAAATAACTAAGAAACATGAATAACAAAATACCAAGGACACCTCAAGATTAGCCAAAAGAGTGGTTCAACGAAAAGGAATGCAAATAAAATGAAACACAAATATTTTTACCTCCCTTGTTGTTGAAATTTCTTTGATTGGCCCTTGCTTGGATTGGTTGTGTGCTCCTTAGATGATTGCTTGAACGTCTAAATGCAAGATTCAATATGCCAAATGATGAACAAAGATGGTTGAATGATTGAAAAAGGCTTGGACAGCATGTAGTTATGAGAGTGCAAAGTGTTGAGAATGCAAAATGACAGTATAAGGGTGCAAGATAGCTAAGTGTTGTGAAGGCAAAATGGCAGCATAAGGTTATGAAAATCAAAAGTGTTGTAAATGCCCTTGAGGAGGGGGTATTTATAGAAGAATTTGAATTCTCTAGAGAATTCAAGGGTCAAGATTGATCCAACAAGGTCAAGATAAAGGGCTATGGTGGGTTGAGAACCCACAAGCCCTCACATCTTGACATGTGGAGGGTGAAATGGACAAGAGGATATGAGGTGGAGATGAGTTATCAAAAAGGTACATGAAGTGGAAAAGGACATGCACCTTGGGGGATGAGAGGATTTCCACAAAAGGGTTTCTGTCCCCAGGTAGAATTGAAAGGGACTTTTGAGGAATTTTTTAATTCCTCAAAAATCTACATGGAAAGGAAAGGTGGTTGGGAGGATAAATGTGAATTAAAATTCACATTTATAAAAGATAATCTAGAGGATAAAAAGTGGGCTCCAAAAAGGTGGGACTTGGTCACATGTGGAGATTGTGACAAGTCCAAGGTTCTAGAAGCCTTGGGAGAATGGAATGTGAATTAAAAATTCACATTTAAAGGAGGGGAGTCTAGAGAAAATAAAATGTGAATTAAAAATTCACATAGAAAAGGGGGTTAACATCAAAAAGGAAAAAAGGAAGAATTGACCAAAAAGAGGTGCTAAATTTAGTTAATGATTTTGGTTAAGGTTGTGCAAATATTGGATTAGGCTAATTAACAGAAGGTTAGAGGCAAGTGGCAAATGTTGGAGGATGTGACAAGGAGAAAGAAAGTGAGGACTTTTTAAATTGATTTTTAAATCAAAAGGAGGACAAGTGACTAAATTAAATAAATTAGTGTATTTATTTAATTTAGAGAGGAATAAGGGAAAAGACAGTATTAATTATTAAATTAAATACTTTATGGGACAAAGGGTGTAATATTAATTTAATAAATTAATATTAATATGATAGACGTGAATGCAACAAATTTAATCATATGGAAATGATTAAATTTAGGTGTCTATAGAAGTCTACCATATGGGTTGATAAAATAACCCCCAAAAGATGAATTGGAAATACACCATACATATTTTTTTATGGAAAATAAGCAAGGTTCCCCATATCCACTGAACTTCTAGCTCTTAATTTGGTTAATTAGCTAGAAATTATGGAAGCAAATCCAATGATAGTCAAGTTTACAAAGCTGATGAAGTTAGAGGAAACAAGAATCAAGTTATGAAGATAACAGAACTTCACCAAGCTCAAATAAAGAGGTTTTTTTTGAATGAACAAGAAAACTAAGAGGCAGTGAATCAATTGTATTTAATTAAAACATCAAAACCCTCAACAGTAATTTGATCCACATGCATTCATTAAACCCTTAATCTTTTATAATGTTGAAGCATGAAATGTAGATAACATAAACTAAAACAACATACATAAGAGAACACCAGATTTATGTGAAAAACCCTAGGAGGGAAAAACCATGGTGAGGATTAGCTCAAAATATAAGTAATTGCAAAATCGGTACAAAAAAGCTCACTGCCAAAATAGGACACATAGTCCAGAAGGGCTCACAGCCCAAGCTAACATCTGGAATAGAAAGAAGATAGAAGATAGTGTTACACATAGAACATGATCTCAATGCAACAAAGAATCCACCACAATAGCTCCAACAACACTCACAACTCTCAAGATATCAAGATACCTTCAGCTCACTACATTCAACAATCTTGCATTATAGCTTAGACTATATTTCACATCTCTGCACCTAATTTCGCATCACAACACTCAACTCTATTCCACACTTCATCTCACATCAACTCACCTTACATTTATACCATCCACAATTTGAAAAGCATCTTCAAGTCGGCTACACATACCTTACACTTTACAAATTCAAAAATAGGTCAACACTAAGCATTCTCGCGATGGATAGGAATGAAAGTGGACCAATACAAAACTTAATTGGGACCCAAATCAACACTCACACACCACACTACACCTTCATCAGTACTTAAAAATCTTTGAAAGTGTAAACACCAGGTCGGTCGTTACCCATGTAAACACCATTAAAATTTGAAGTACAAGCTTCCTCAAATCCAAGGAAAAATTGAGAACCACACACCACACTTCTATACAATCTAGAATAATCCACAAACCACTTGAGATCCAACAAATTCTTCACACCAACTCACACCTTTAGAATGTGCAAGTCCAATACACTCAAACTACACTTCCAAACACTATAACTCTAAAAACCATCATTTGAAGCATAAAACCTCAAACCCACTTGAATTAGGTAAGCTATCAACACCATAAACTCACCTTTAGAATCGCAAAACCTGAAGCACAACTACGGAGAAACGCGAAGCAAAAACATTTATCCCAGACACCTCTATAAGCAACACTACAAATCTAGTTCACACACTGGTGAACATAACTTCTTCTACACATTGATCCAAAAGCCCAAATTTTGGATATAGAAACTCTAAGCACCGCTAACCAACATATCCAAACCACAAAAGCAGATCTTCAACCTAGAAGAAATGCAGAGCAAAACCAAAACACCTTTGGAACACCTTGTTTCCTCTTTTTATCAATTTTCTCAATATCCTCAGCATCTTTATCACTACCACAACTGTTGGTTATTTTTTAAGAACCAAACTCAATCTCACCATTTGCCTATAAATTTGCCATAATTCAATAATTAGCAAAGGTAAGGATTATCCAACGAACAAGTAAAGGATTGTTAGGCCTTTACTTCTACTCTTCAGGCTCTATGAAACCCAAGAGGGTGATCCTGACAATGTTTAGGTGATATGCTTGTGCCATTTTATCATGAAAATTTTGACAAACAGATGCATTCCCATAAGTTTCCAATTAGATAAAATCCTTCAAGGATTTGGCCGACCCTTTAACAAATTATTACTTAAAGCTAGGAATGAATGGTTCCTCATAACATTTTACTGTAATTAATGGTGTCTACATAATTTTCATTAAGATTTACATTCTTGGTTAGGTACAGGCCAACTCATTTACTTCTAAGACAACCAAATTCATAGACCAGTGTTTTATCCCTGGGTAACAGAATCATATTTGTAATGAACTATAATACATTAGCAATTGAACTCAGCATTTAAAGGCTATTGATATATTGCTTTGCAATACACAACTCATTATATCAAAAACAAAAAACTACTTAGTAATCTTTGGATTCCACCTCACAAACCTATTATTTCATTTAAGAATTTAATTAGTTCTTTGAACTAAAGTAGAAACAAAACCATACATTCAACCAAAGCAATTGAAGACATAAAAAGATCTTTGATCACTCTATTTATAATTTGAAAGACAAAATACATAGGAGATAATTTGTTCCAGAACTTGCAATTTTCATTTATATGTTGTATCAATCGAAGAAGATTTACCCACCTTCCAAAAGGAATCATTCATTATTGTAGTATCATAAAAACCTCTCATCCACATTAGTCAAAAATGGTTCTCCACGTCAACACTTAAGACCAAAAAACTCCAAACTAGAACTCTATTTCTGCAATGGTTCATCATCTTCAGAATCAAAGTATGCATGTCTCCTTCATGATTCTATTGAAACTAGAGAATTTTTCTTGCCATCATCAGTGTCTTCTAGACCTACAAGTGTAAGAAGATACTAGGCATATTCTTGATCATCTTCAGCCTTATCTTCCATGGCAACATTAGGTTCCTCCATAAAAAAATCATAAGCCTTATGTTCCTTTTCTTTCTTCCTTTTCTCCTGATACTTGGTCAATTCCCCTGACTAAGTTTCCTCTTTCTTTGCACTCAATTCTTTCAGGAACACACCACTAGGCTCACCATGGTCACAAACAACAACCCTACTTCTCAAGTTGTAAGTATTCTTAGCTTCACCACCCATGAAAGTGGCAAAATTTTTCTTCATTGTCTTTGGCTTCGCAAACTTCTTAGATATGTCTGGCTTAATTATGGGTGTGTCATCTTGGGTTTTAGGCCTCTTCACACCTTTCTATTTAGGTTTCCTCTCTGGCCTAATGCTTGAATCATTGGGCTTACTCGTTCTCACATAATAACAGGACTGGGGCTTGCAAACTTTCAATTTTAGAAAAGGTTTTACTAGCTTATGCTCTCTGAGACAAACTTGTAGAACAAAAACCCCCAGACTACACATAATTCTCAGCAACCCAGATGGGATTTACCAACAACTAAACCCTCACCAACCCCAAGCATTTAGAGCCTACAGACCTCTTGATAATTCACTAAACCAGCCAGCCTATGCACAATTGACATAGAAGAAATTGGATACCTGCTTACCTAGGAGAGCTTTTCTTCAATACCTCTGCAATAGCTCGCTTGAGATCCACACGCTTTCTCCTCTGGCTCTCGACCAATTCCTTAGCTCTTCAACAGTTGCAATTGTGAAAGAAAATTGGCTGGCAACTCTCTTTATGGCGAATGTCTAAGGGGTGTCCACCATTAATGTTCAAGAGAAAGCTCATGTGAGCGAGCTGAAAACCATCCACCTCAATTTTAATCTTGGTCATCGATCCCTTTGTTTTAAAACATGATCAATGATGATCCTCAACCATTGTGCCATAATTTTACAACTTGTTCTTTAAAAACAACAATGAAACCTCAAAGAACTGGCATGTAGCCCCTTTAAACACCTTAGCCACCTCTTATCCGACAGCCATTGCACATCGCTACCTTGGTTTGTGCTCCTTCAAGTGTATTCATGATGCATTAAGAATAGGCGATGAGGGGAATATTCCATCAAAAAATTCATCACTCATCGTTGATACATGTTTTGGAACCTTATTTGAAACCGCGATGGATTTAGGTGGTGCGATGGGTGCAAGGCACAACAATTTTATCACCCATCACTGATTCATTCTGCAACAATCAAAACATATTAGTGATAGAGAACTTCTAGTGATAGGTCAAGAGCAAGCCATGTGTCCATATGACAAGATCAAGGGTTGAAAAAGCATCACCCTTAGTAATATTTCATATCAACGATGGAGAACTCTAAACAAAGGGTCTCATCGCACATCATTGATTCATGACTGAGAACACACAAGAAATTAGCGATAATGAGAAAAGTTAGTGATACAGAGAATATTGCTTTCATCGCTCATTGCCACTTTGGAACTTAAGGTTGAAACTCTATCCACGATGAGCGATACGAAGGGAAAACTATTTATCATGCATCGCTAATGTGAGGCTAGCGGTCTAAAGAAAATTCGTGATGAGTGATATGGAAGGCGATGAATAGGAACCTTAAGTGAATCAATTATGCACGTTCTCATAAGTTTTTTGAAAAGGGGACCGCCTAGGACAATGCAAGGTAAGGCCTTAAAAGACTTAACAACATTTTATTACAAAAGATGTAAAGGCCAAACAAGGTCTAATCTTCAACTTTATAAGATAAAAGGATTTTCTCAAACCTAGGCACACATGGAGAAATTTGGCAACAGGCAACCCTAACCATAAGAGATTGGTCAAAACATGAACCTCAATGACTCAAGTTGTTTCTAACATGACCGAGAACCGAACACAACAGGTCAACAAAGGAATAGACTGGAAGGCTAAGGGTTTAGATATAGGAGAAAATATTCAAAGTAAAACAATTTCCCACATAAAACCCTAAACCCTAACCCTTGATAGACTAAGAGGACCAGAGGAAAAGCATTTTTAGACTAGTAGAACATGGAAAATTTTGAAGGTTCCACCAGTGGAACATGGACCAGAACACCTCTACAACACCCCATTTCCTCTTTTTATCAATTTTCTCAATATCCTCAACATCTTTATCACTACCACAACCATAAACAAAAGCTTATCAAAGCAACACCAGAGGTTAACACCAGTAACTTAATTGATGACAACATAATGCAACTAATCAAAGCAACAATATCTCCCAACCACTACACAATTGACACCAATGACAACACAAGCTTGTTGGCATCAATGACAACACCTTCATAATTGCAATAATCTCCCCCTTTGTCATTGATGGCAACACAAGATGTGAAAACCATCAAAGACAACATACACACTCTCTTTTTTTAGATTAGACAACCTACACAAAATTCTTGCACTCTCAACTCCTTACAAGATTCTCTCTCCCTTTACAAACAAACTTTTTCTCATGATTATATCTCCCCCTTTCAAATTTTTCTTTTTCACATGCTTCACTCTCCCCCTGTATAGATAGAATTTTTCACATGACTCTCTCTCCCCCTTTGACATCAATGATAAAATGTTTTACCTTGTTCTCCCCCTTTGAAATTAAACCAAGATACTTGCTACTGCTCTGAATACTCCCCCTTAGGAGTATACACCAACCAAATTAGCAACCTTTGCAAAATGATAACACTAACTCCATACTGCAACAATGTCACTACCTAATCCCCCTGAGAGGTAGCCACCAACATCAGTCCAGATAGAGAATGAATCCATAGATCCATTGGATTGATGCATCTCCATATGCATCTAGTTCAAAGGAGGGGCAATAATCCCCAACTTCTCCTAGAGATACTCAAAAGTATCCTTAGGAAGAGCCTTAGTAAATATATCAGCAATCTAATCCTTTATAGGTATATATTCAAGCTTCACTTCATTCTCCACAACCTTCTCTCTTAGAAAGTGATATCTGATTAGAATATGATTCTTCCTTGAATGCATCATTGGGTTCTTTGAAATATTGATTGCACTTATATTATCATAAAATATAGAAATAGGCTCATCATACACCATTCTGATATCCTTCAATGTTTGCCTCATCCACAACACTTGTGTGCAACAAGATGCTGCTACAATGTACTCAGCCTTTGCAATAGATAACAAAACTGAATCTTGTTTCTTACTTAGCCATGATACCAATTTGCATCCAAGAAAGAATGCACCACCACTTGTACTTTTCTTGTCATCCACACAACCAGCCCAATCTGCATTTGTGTAACCACTCAATGTGAAATCAGTATCTTTAGGATACCACAAGCCATAATCTGGAGTGCCCTTCAAATATTTGAATATCCTCTTCACTGTTGCAAAATGTGTTTCTTTAGGATCTTCTTGAAATCTAGCCACGAGACAAACTACATGTATGATATCTAGTCTAGTAGCAGATAGATATATTATTAGTCCACCAATCATAGATATATACTTGCTCTGATCATCCTTAAGGGATTCATCATCCTTACTCAGTTTGCAACCAATAACCATAGGAGTACATATCAGTTTGGAGTCTTCTATTCCAAACTTCTTCAACATTTCTTTAACATACTTTGATTGTGAAATGAATACGCCTTTATCTGATGATTTATTTGTAGCCCAAGGAAGAAATTCATCTCCCCAAACATAGACATTTCAAACTCCTTCTGCATCCTTTTTGCAAATTTCTTGCACATAGCTTCATTGCCTCAAAAAATTTTGTCATCAACATACACAACCACTATCAAGATTTGATCTTTCTCAACCTTAAAGTAAAGGTTACTATCTATGGTGCCTTTATTGAATCTTTATCATATCAAATACTTGTCCAACCTTGCATACCAAGCTCTAGGAGCTTGCTTCAATCCATACAATGCCTTCTTCAATCTACAAACCATATTAGGTTTGTTTGATAACTTAAATCCTTCTGGTTATTCCATGTAAAATTATTCTTCCAATTCTCTATTCAAGAAATCATACTTCACATCCATCTGATAAACTTTAAAGTCCTTATGTGCTACAAATGTCAGAAACATCCTAATTGCTTCCATTCTAGCCACCGGAGCAAATGTATCCTCAAAGTCTATTCCTTCAACTTGTGAGTAACCTTTACACACAAGCCTTTCCTTGTTTCTTACCACTTCTCCATTCTCATTTAGCTTGTTTCTAGATACCCACTTAGTACCAATTATGTTCTTGTTTTCAGGTCTAGGAACAAGTTCCCAAGTCCGATTCTTCTCAATCTACATAAGTTCTTCCATTTCCTTCATCCAATATTCATCTTTGCATGCCTCATGATGAGCTTATTATTTGTCATATTTATTTCACCATTCCTTATTATTTAATCCATGTTCATGATGTTATAATATCATTCCTAAGATATTTATGAACTTTACCTTGATTCCCTAAAGCAATAAACTATGACTAATGATGATTTATAAACGTTTGTATGTTTTAGATAGTTGATGCTAAATTATGATGATATATTATGATGAATGATAATTATTAAATTTCAAGTATTTTTAGAATGATTAAAATATCCTTTATGGAAGGAATGATTCATTTATGCAGCTGAAAAAAAAAAAAAACAAGTTGACAATTGTCAACATGTAATTGTTGCTAGAAAAGTGTAGAAAAAGTTAAAAAGGCAGTTTTAGTAAAACACGCATATCTCCCTCATTTCTTAATTAATTTCAAATTTTCAAAATTATTTGGAAAGCTGAAAAAGAGGAGCACAAAACCTAGAAAGCGTTTGAAGAGCTATGCAATAATAAAGGAGTTGTTAATGATAGAAGTTGACTGAGTAAAAAGTGGTGACTAAGAAGGCAGAAATTTAGTCCAACCTCCACCATTTGTTCTACTTTGAGTTTTAACTTGAAAATAAGTTGGATATGGATTTCCATATATTTATACACATCAACAAATCTCCAAAAAATTATTTTGATCATAAAATAGTTCAAACAAATGCTTTTCCAATCAACCAGATGAAAATTTGTAATAAGACTCTATTGTCCAGTCATTGTATTTGTGTCATTTGAAGAATAATCCTTTTCATTGTTTGAAGGAATGATGGGACACATATTAAATGTTTGTTAGCCTATATATTTGAGTATGTTTGTTTAAATTATTGAATTTTAGTTACTCTTTCACACAATGATGATAGATTAGAAATCTCTCATGGTGCACATACAGTGCAGACCCATCGTGAGTTTACAGACCTTAGTTGATAATTTAATGTAGGCTTGCAATGTAAAGTGGACTATTTAGTTGGGTACACCCCTGAATTGTGTAATTTCACCAAGTCTATGACACATTAGTTGGAATCTACATTTTTGGCACCATTTTTGGGGATGGTGTCAAGCTATGAGAATCTCTAGGTTTCTTAAAAGTTCTTCCTTGTTTTTGTAGAATCATAATTTCTATTCAAAGAACTTAGGATTATTAAGCATTTTGAAAGTTACCACAATCAGCTTTAGTAGCAGAAAAATGGATCAAATTGAAAAGAGTAAATAGGAAATCAATGAAGACATGTTCTCTAGCATCATAGAAGAATTTTGTTTAAGAATTGATGCTAAAGAGGACAACCTTGTTTTGAAAAATGAAGAAGTTATTATATACAAGGTTGTTGGTCAAGATGAATGTAATATCAAATCAGAACTCCTACTTGAAGAAGAGAGTTGCTATGAAGTCAAACCTAGTATTCTCATGCAAAAAAGTAAAGAACTAGAAGAGATTGAAGAAGACCAATTTTGGGATTACTTAGAGGTGTTTTCCTCAACTTCAGATGCAACACCAATATCTTTTGTAGAGCAAAAACATGAGCATCCTGCAAAAATTTCTATGTTGCTATCAAAAGAAGCAACCCATCAACATGAAACCAACAAGGAGGGTTCAAAATTTGTTCTTTCACATGGATGTCCTATAATACATCTAGCTGAAATGGAGGCCATAACAGCATCACAAGTCATGCTTGCATTCAAGCATGAAGTTACAACTGAAGATGAAGCTAAATACATAGTTGTAGTTAAAGAAGAATGGTCTCAGCTTACTTATTTCCTTCAAAACAAAAGTATGTATTGTCAAAATGAAGTAGTAAGTGAGTTTGTTTATGTATGTCAAAAATTATTGCAGCTGTTTATTAAGTTTCTACTTATGCTGCACCTCTTTTTGGTTGCTCACAAGAATGCGAAGCATTGTAAGTTGCTAAGTAAAGGTAGCTATTTCACATAACCATTCAATGGTTTTGTTTGATCAAGTTTTATTTATTGGTTAGTATAGGTTAGGATAGGTTTTTCATTCAATAAGTGTTGTTGCAGAATGTCTTAGATGTCTTCTTTTCCAAATACTGAAGCATAGTTAGTTGGGTGTTGTTCAGTGTAGTTTGTTTCCCCATTTCTTCTTGTTTAGATGACTATTTCAAAGGTATTCATAGTTGGTTTTTTGGTCATATTCCAAAGTCATGTTTTTCTTTCAAGGTTTTGATTCATGTCTATCAAAGAAAAAAAGAAAAAAAAATCTATTAGGTGGTTGGGTCTTCATGGGATCAAGAATGTCTATTCAATTGGTGTTGTTCAATTGATCTAATCAAATTTTATTCAATGGTAATGGACTGCATTTAAAGTTACATTAGAAGTCATTGGATGGATAGACATTTTTTGCAGTGAGTAGCCAAGAAACCTACAACAACTACTGATGGCAAATATGCAACCACTCTTAGAGGGACCTGTACATTCAGCTATTCAGGAACCTGTACTTTCATCTATTCACTAATTTTATAGCTTTTCACTACATCATAGTAGGTACTTGCATTTATGATTCTCATTCATTATTAATATTTATCATTTTTAGTTAATTAACTTCCTATGCATTACAATATGTTCATCAATTATCTTTCCTCTAATTACATGCTTCATAAATGATTTATTTTGCCACCTACATCCATACATTGGCATTTGAGGACAAATGACCATTCAGTTGGGAGGAAAAGTGCATGCCTTATATTGTTGTCCTAGACCATAGGAGGATGACCTTGCTTGTATATTTTCATACCTACCACCTAAATTCATGACTATGTTTTCTTCAATTGACATATTTTTCTATTGATTTCCCTTTGCCATTATTACCTTGAAGTGACAAAAGATAAAAGTATTTAGGGACAGCTGTAGCAGATGTTATTCATGTTATCTCAAGAATAAATTAAAGAGAGCAAATGTTAAGAGAATATGGAGAGACATCCATACAACAATGTTTCTATCTTGATAAAAAATTCAAGATAAAGTCATTGGACTTCACGTTGGTAACTTGCATGACTAACCAATGTCCATCTCCTACTTGAGGACAAGCAGAACTTTGGCTAGGGGGAATGATGAGCTTATTATTTGTCCTATTTATTTCACCATTCCTTATGATTCAATCCATTTTCATGATGTTATAATATCATTCCTAAGATATTTATGAACTTTACCTTCATTCCCTAAAGCATTAAACTATGATTAATGATGATTTATAAACATTTGTATGTTTTAGTTAGTTGATGCTAAATTATGATGATATATTATGATGAATGATAATTATTAAATTTCAAGTATTTGTAGAAGGATTAAAATATCATTTGTGGAAGGAATGAGTCATTCATGTAGCTGAAAGAAAAGAGAAACAAGTTGATAGTTGTCAACATGTAATTGTTGCTGGAAAAGTGCAGAAAAAGTCAAAAAGGTAGTTTCAATAAAAACATGTATATCTCCCTCATTTCTTAATGAATTTCAAATTTTCAAAATGATCTAGAAATCTAAAAAGAGGAGCACAAAACTCGGAAAGAATTTGAATATTTGTGCAATAATAAAGGAGTTGTTAATGATAGAAGTTGACTAAGTAAAAAAGTGGCGACTATGAAGGCAAAAATTTAGTCCAACCTCCACCATTTGTTATACTCTGAGTTTTAACTTGAAAATAAGTTGGATATGGATTGCCATATATTTATACACATCAAAAAATCTCCAACAAATTAGTTTGATCATAAAAGAGTTCAAACAAATTCTTTTCCAATCAGCTAGATGAAAAGTTGTAATAGGACACTATTGTTCAGTCATTGTATTTATGTCATTTGAAGAATAATCCTTTTCCTTGTTTGAAGGAATGATGGGACACATATTATATGTTTTTTATCCTATATATTTGAGTATGTAATCAAGCAAAGATATAGAAAATAATATAGAAGGCACTCGCAGCAACTATTGTGCGGAAAGGTTTCTTTTCAGCATTAACTATGTTTTGTTTAAGTTATTCTTTCACACAATGATGATAGATTAGAAGTCTCTCGTGGTGTACATACAGTACAAACCCATCATAAGTTTACAGAACTTGGTTGGTAATTTAATGTAGGCTTGCAATGTCAAGTGGACTGTTCAGCTGGGTACACCCCTGAATTATGTAATTTCACCAATTCTATGACACATTAGTTAAACTCTACACCTCACTCACTGTTTTAGGTTCAAATTTAGAAAGTAAACATAGATTTACCTCTGCTTTAGCAACTCTTCTTCTTGTCAACACACCTTTTCTTTTGTCTCCAATGATCTATTCTTCAGAATGATTTCTCTACACATACTTAGGGATCTTAGGGGTCTTTTTTGGAGCTTCTTCCTCTTCATTTTGTACTTCCTTTTCCTTATCTTTTTCTTCTTCTTCTCCTCCACAAGCAGGTTCATCTAATTCATATCCATTTATCACCACTAAATTCCTCAATTCTTCATCAACCTTGACACTTTTACTTTCAACAATCCTTCTTATCCTTGTGTTGTAACATCTATAAGCTTTTCTTTTAGTAGAATATCCAAGGAAGATACCTTCATTAGACCTTGCATCAAAATTTCCTAAGTTTTCATCAACTCTTCTGATATAGCATTTGCTTCCAAACACTCTAAATTACTTGACAGTAGGGATCCTTCCATACTGCAACTCATAGGGAGTCTTTGTGTTAGCTTTTGCTTGAACTCTATTAAGTATGTAAAGAGTAGTATGAATTGCTTCTCTCTAGTAGACTTCTGGTAGGTTAGCTTCTTTCATCATAGTCCTTGCAACTTCTTGAAGAGTACTATTTTTCCTTTCAACCACTCCATTTTGCTAAGGAGTCCTAGGGGTAGACAAGTGCCTTTTTATGCCATGATTCTCACAAAACATGTTAAGTTCATTGGAGGTGAACTCTCCTCCTCTGTCAGACCTCAAACATTTGATCTTCAAATCCATTTTATTCTCAACCATAACTTTAAAAGCTTTGAATCTATCTAGGGCTTCAGATTTCTCTCTAAGAAAAGTAACCCATGTCATTATAGAATAATCATCAATTAAAAGCATGAAATACCTGTCACCTTGAAGACTTCTCACTCTTTTAGGACCACAAAGGTTTGTATGCATAAATTCTAACAATCCAATAGAAGATTGTTCTTTTCCCTTGAAACTACTTATTTGTTTTCCAAATTGACAATCTCTGCAAACAACATTAATAGGCTTTGTAATCTTTGGAAAATCTCTCACTGCTTGAATTGGACTGATTCTAACCAAGTTATCAAATTTGATGTGACACATTCTCTTGTGCCATAACTAGTTATCATTAATCTGAGTCATAAAATAGTGACCATCAACACCCTTGAGCTAATAGATATTTCCATCTATCCTCTTTCCAGTAGCAATCATAGTTCCATACCCTTTTTTCATCTCACATCCATCATCCTATTACATAAGATTGTACCCTTTGCTACACATTTTTCCAACACTCAAGATGTTATACCTTAAACCTTTAACATAACTTAAACATCTTCAATATTATGCTTGCCATCAAAACTAATTGAAACTATTCCACAAATCTTAGCACTTGAATCATCTCCAAATTTAACAAGTCCTCCATCATATTTTTCAAGTTTAACAAACTTACTCTTGTCTCCGGACATATAATTTGAGCAACCACTGTCAATAACCCAATAGTTCTTATCCTGTCTAACATGAAAAGAAGATACCAAAGTACCTCTAGTCTTATCCTTTTTCTCTAGAGCACTTTCCTTCACACAACTTTCAGAGTTAGCAAAAAGAGATTCATCTTTTAAAGCCAAGAACAAACATTCATTATCATCAACACCCCCATAATCAGATTCATCATCATAAATACCAGCATCTTCTCTAACATAATAGATTTTCTTGATCATCTTTCCTTTGTTTTCCTTGTTCTTATTTTTCACAACTCTGTTTGGAAATATTGAAGCGTAGTGACCTATTTGTCCACAACTCACACATTTGAAAGGTAATTTACCTTTGTACTTATTGGTGCCCTTTTTCATCCTTCTTACAAAGTTAGCTTCTACATCATCAAGATCATCTCCATCTGAATCTTCATTTTATTTTTTTCCATCCTTGAAAGCAATCTCCACTTCTGCACCTTTATTTGAACCAATTTTTCTCATTTCAAATGTAATTAGTGTGTCATACAATTGATCTCTAGTGTAAGTATTAAAATTTTCAACTTCCTCAATAGCAAAAACCTTTTCACCATAAGAATTAGGAAGAGTTCTGAGAATTTTCTTTACCACTTTGGGTTCTTTGACTTTTGCACCAAGACCTCTCATTGCACTGACAAGTTCATCAACCCTCTGCATGTAACTTGTAATTGTTTTATCTTCAAACATTCACAAGTTCTCAAATTATGTCTTTAGATTTTGCATCTTAGCTTGTTTAACCTTATCATCTCCTTCATAAATACTTTCTAGCTTATCTCAAACTTATTTAGCAATTTTCAAATCCATCACTCTCACTAATTCAAAATTTGCAAGTCTACTCAAAAGGACAAACCTTGCTTTACAATTTGTTTCATAGGCCTTGATTTCATCACTTGTTCTCAGTCCCTTTGCATGTATGGTATATGCAGTCTTCACTACCTGTGCAACATCAAATCCAAGGTAAATCAGATAGACTTCCATTTTAACATTCCAGAATGCATAGTCTATGCCATCAAACATAGGGATATCCTTCTTGTTCACCATCCCTAATCTACCTCAAGTGGTCAAGATTTTGTCCAAGGAACCTTGCTTTGATACCAATTATTGAATGACAAGACAACTGAGAGGGGGGTGAATTATTTGTATCCAATTAAAACATCAAAACCCTCAATATTAATTAGATCCACATGCATTCATTAAACCCTTAATTTGTTATAATGTTTAAACATGAAATGCAGATAATAGAAACTAAAACAACATACACAAGAGAACACCATGGAAAACCCTAGGAGGGAAAAACCATGATGAGTATTAACTCACAATATAAGTAATTACAAAATTAGTACAAAAAGGCTCATTTTCATAATAGGACACACTGTCTAGAAGGGCTCACTTCTAGAATAGAAAGAAAGAAGATAGAATGTTACACAGAGAACATGATCTCAATGCAACAGAGAATCTACCACAATAGCTCCAACAACACTTGGAGCTCTCAAGAGATCAAGATACCTTCAACTCACTGCATTCAACAATCTTGTATTGTAGCTTGCACTGCATTTCACATCTTTGCACTTAATTTCACATCACAACACTCAACTCTATTCCACACTTCATCTTGCATCAACTCACCTTGCATATATACCATCCCTAATTTGAAAAGAATCTTCAAGTTGGATACATACACCTTACACTTTACAAATTCAAAAATAGGTCAACACTAAGTATTCTTGCAGTGGATATGAATGAAAGTGGATGAGTACAAAACTTAATTGGGACCCAAATCAACACTCACATGCCACGCTACACCATCAATACTTAAACGTCTTTGAATTTATTGTAAACACCAAGTCAGTAATTACCCATGCAATCACCATTAAACTTTAAAGTACACGCTTCCTCAAATCCAAGGATAACTTGAGAACCACACACCACACTTCTAGACAATCTAGAATAATCCATAAACCACCTAAGATCCAACAAATTCTTCACACCAACTCACACCTTTAGAATGTACAAGCCCAGTACACTTAAACTACACTACCAAACACTATAACTCTAAAAACCACCTTCTAGAGCGTAAAACCTCATACCCACTTGAATGAGGTAAGCTATCAAAACCATAAACTCACCTTTAGAACTGCAAGACCTGAAGCAAAACTATGGAGAAATGCGGAGCAAAAACATTTCTCCTAGACACCTCTATAAGCAACACTACAAATCCAATTCACACATTAGTGAACATAACTTCTTTTGCATATCATTCTAGAATCCCAAATTTTGGATATAGAAATTCTAAACACCTCTAACCAACATATCCAAACCACAAAAGTAGATCTTCAACCCAAAAGAAATGTGGAGCAAAACCATAACATCTTTGTAACACCCTGTTTCCTCTTTTTTATCAAATTTCTCAATATCCTCAACATTTTTATCACTACCACAACCATAACCAGAAGCTTATCAAAGCAACACTAGAGGTTAACACCAGCAACTTAACTAATGAAAACATAATGCACCTAATCAAAGAAACAATCTCTCTCAACCACTACACAATTGACACCAATGACAGTACAAGATTGTTGACATCAATGACAACACCTTCATACTTGCAATAGTATTTTGATAAAAGAGCAGCCCCAAGAGTGTTCAAAGAAGGATATTTTTTCCTCAAGTGGGATGAACTAAAGAGTAGGCCTAGAAAGAACATTACATTTAAATCAATATGGAGTGGGCCTAATATGATTTATAAGTGTAAGCAACATAATACATTCCAATTGTCCAAGTTGGATGGAGAGGAGCTACCTATCCTAGTTAATAGGATACACCTCAAGTGTTTCTATTGAATCGATGATCTAATTTTGTACATATTAGGATAGTTTTCTTCAAGTTAATATATTTTGTTGTAAAATGTTAGTTTTTATTTCCTCCAAGAGTTGATGCACAAGTAGCTAGGTGTTGTTTTGAGTTTTTGTTTGAGAAGTTTGTTGTTTTGCTTTTGTTTTATTTTTTGTCCTGAGGTGTTAATAGTTGGTTGTAAAGTATAATTGATTTTTTTAGGCCCTTGACTTTGTGTCCAATAGACTCTTAAGGGTTCTAGGTACTATATTAAGGAGGCAAACATCCTACAAAATTTTCTAAAGATGTTGACACATTGTACCATCCTTGTTTTCCCATTGTTGATAATTAATTTGAGAGATATTTGTGGGTATTTGGGTTAATTTAATTTTTGTGTTATGGTCTCCCTTTTCTTTCTCCTTATTCAATTACCCAAGTTCAAATCCAAAAAATATGACTAAGTGTTAGAAATTATTTGAGTTTTTCATTTTGTAAAGAAGCCAAATGGGTACTCGTATTCCAAAATTTGAATAAATTTTAAGCAAAAATGGCCAAGTTATGTAGTTGCACATTTTTCTGCCCCCATCCAAATGTTGTGATGATTTTAATCCCATCCAAATCCTCCTTAGACTCACAATCCCTCTTCGCCTCATTTTTCACAAAGGGTAGATGAGTTTGTTTCTCTTGAATGAAAATAAGTCACAAAAAATGCTAAGTGTTACTTTACCTGGGAAGATGGAGGCCATCTTTCCACATGGTCTAGTTATGGGTCAAAATCTCGTAATGGTAGGCTTATCAAATTTTCCATCTAAACCAAACACCTTTCAAGGTGTAGATACTACCAATTTTTCCATAATCTAGTTTGTTTGATTTGCGAGTTTTTTAAGGGACCCATGGAGCTTCTTGACCTACAAATGTAGTTGCACCTCATTTTATCACAATAAACCAAAATTACATTTTTTTAACCCAAGATGTTATTAATACATTCCAATGATTGGTAATTTTCATATTTGATCTATTGAGGTTGTAAATCAAATTTCCATGGTTTCCCAGGGGAAAAAGTAATGTCTTGAATATTGCTCATGCCCTACAAATAAAAAAATCCATGGAAAAATATTCTTTCAGCTTCTTACATAACAATTTTTGTCATCTTAAGAATCCATGGGTGCTTATTTAGTGGATTTCACACTCTTCCACAGTGCCTCTACTGCTTGACCATACTCACGTTGGTAGGAATGTCCCTTCCTTCTTTGCAGATCAAATTGTGTTACCAATTGTCTATTCCTGATCAATTCTCTTTAGGTGATTAGGGTTAGGGATTTGTAACATATTTTTTGTTATGCTTTAGTGTAAAATAAAATTGTGTGCTCATTTGTAATGGTTCTTCTTTTATTTCTCTAATAGACATGCAATTTTTTTGCATCTCCATAAATGTAACCAAGGCTTCAAGCCTTTGATCAATGAAAAGGTTCCTTCTCTCTATTATGTGGGATTGTATGTTATGTTACTATCTACTCGTAGGGTTATTTATGTAATGTTTCTTCCCTCCTAGAATATGTCAAACTGTGACCTTCACATAAGCTCATAAGGGGTAATAGAAGTAAAGATTGTGTGAGTTTCTTTAGCTTTTTATTGTTTCTTTGTGTTGTAAAAGAAAGAAGAATCACTCTAACTATTTGGTGTATCACCCCTTTTAGGCATTAGATTTTAGTTTTATGTTCTTTTCTCCCCCTTTTCCTTATGAAATGTATTAGAATAGATTAGTTTAGGTGAGGAATCAATGAAACCATCCCTCTTTGAAGATTCATCCTAATCTATAGGCAACCCACAGGCCTTAGGATGTTTCCATGCTTGTCAATTGGGGAGAGATTTTGAATATCACTCTCTCTAGGTTACACTTGACATTGATAACAATGGTATTTTCTCCCTAGTTGTGAAGTTAACATATATTCAATTTCTTTTATTTTTTGTAGCAACTTATGACCTTGATGTTGAGTAGATGGGTGTGAAAAAAACTTTCCTTCAAAATGGTATAAAGGGAGACGTTTATCAGTCACAACCAGAGCACTACATTGAGACAAGTAAAAAGTATTTGGTTTGGAAGTTGAAAAAGTCTTTATATGGTCTAAAGAAATATCCTGAAATGTAGTACATAAATTTGATGACTTTATGTTAAGTTTAATATTTCTCAAATCCAAAGTAGATCATTGCATGTACCAAATTTGGATGGTGATTGTATTCTCATTATCCCATTATATGTTGATGACATATTTTTGGTAATGGTACAAGTTTAATTTATGATTGAAGTTAATTTTCAATTCAATTTAAAATGAAAGATTTAAGGGAATCCAAGTGTGTTTGGGGATGGAGATAAAAAGAGATAGAGCTAACATAAAGCTATGGTTAGGCCAAATTATGTGAACTTGGTGTTGGAGAGATTCAATATGGAACCTTGCAAACCATTATGTGTTCTTGTTATAATGGGAGCAAAGCTATCAATTGAGTAGTTAAAATTTCATAGTGATATGGAGAATATGAATTGAGTTCCTTATGCTACATGCTATAGGATATTTGATGTATGTTATGGCTTGTAAAAGATTAGACATTTCCCAAGAAGTTGGACTCCTTAGTGAATTTATGGCTAATCCTAGATAGGTGCATTTGAATGTAGTGAAGAGGGTATACATATATTTATAAATTACTTATGAGTATTCTCTATGTTATTATGCTAATCCTACAAGGACCCAATATTCAATTTGTATTCATGGACATGTGGATTCAAATTGGGCTTGTAATATTGATAGGAGAAGATCCACCAGTGGAGATATTTTTATGATGTTTGTTGGTGTCTTTAGTTGGATGAGTAAGAAATAAATTTTGATCACTTTGTCCATAACAAAAATGGAGTATATATAAGATAATCATACTTGTAAAGAAGCCATTCTACTTAAGATATTGTGTTACAATATTCAGCTAGGTGTAGGGACTATTAAAGTCTTATGTGACAATCAATGTGCCATATACTTGACAAAAAATTTGACTTTCCATTCAAGGACGAAACATAATGATAACTAGTACCATTTTATTTGTGACATGGTAGAGGATGGGAGGGTGATGTTGGAGAAATTTGACACTTTGATGAATGTTTCAGATTCTTTGACAAAGCCTATGAGTACAAAGAAGTTCACATGGTGCAATGAATCTATGGTCCCCTTAGCCCTTAGCAATTAGATTTCAGTGTTGGTGAGTTTCCATTTTTCTCTTACAAGGTGTTCAACAAGTGGAAGAATGTTGGGGAAATGCATCTCAACCTTATATTCCTAATATTTGATTTAATATATTTTGTATGCACTTTCTATTTCATATTCTAGTGATTTTATTTTCTAGTGGAGATTTGGAATTTCATTTAGATTT
>VDFB02066734.1:0-44118 GCA_007258455.2 Sequoia sempervirens | reverse complement strand
GAGGCAAACATCCTACAAAATTTTCTAAAGATGTTGACACATTGTACCATCCTTGTTTTCCCATTGTTGATAATTAATTTGAGAGATATTTGTGGGTATTTGGGTTAATTTAATTTTTGTGTTATGGTCTCCCTTTTCTTTCTCCTTATTCAATTACCCAAGTTCAAATCCAAAAAATATGACTAAGTGTTAGAAATTATTTGAGTTTTTCATTTTGTAAAGAAGCCAAATGGGTACTCGTATTCCAAAATTTGAATAAATTTTAAGCAAAAATGGCCAAGTTATGTAGTTGCACATTTTTCTGCCCCCATCCAAATGTTGTGATGATTTTAATCCCATCCAAATCCTCCTTAGACTCACAATCCCTCTTCGCCTCATTTTTCACAAAGGGTAGATGAGTTTGTTTCTCTTGAATGAAAATAAGTCACAAAAAATGCTAAGTGTTACTTTACCTGGGAAGATGGAGGCCATCTTTCCACATGGTCTAGTTATGGGTCAAAATCTCGTAATGGTAGGCTTATCAAATTTTCCATCTAAACCAAACACCTTTCAAGGTGTAGATACTACCAATTTTTCCATAATCTAGTTTGTTTGATTTGCGAGTTTTTTAAGGGACCCATGGAGCTTCTTGACCTACAAATGTAGTTGCACCTCATTTTATCACAATAAACCAAAATTACATTTTTTTAACCCAAGATGTTATTAATACATTCCAATGATTGGTAATTTTCATATTTGATCTATTGAGGTTGTAAATCAAATTTCCATGGTTTCCCAGGGGAAAAAGTAATGTCTTGAATATTGCTCATGCCCTACAAATAAAAAAATCCATGGAAAAATATTCTTTCAGCTTCTTACATAACAATTTTTGTCATCTTAAGAATCCATGGGTGCTTATTTAGTGGATTTCACACTCTTCCACAGTGCCTCTACTGCTTGACCATACTCACGTTGGTAGGAATGTCCCTTCCTTCTTTGCAGATCAAATTGTGTTACCAATTGTCTATTCCTGATCAATTCTCTTTAGGTGATTAGGGTTAGGGATTTGTAACATATTTTTTGTTATGCTTTAGTGTAAAATAAAATTGTGTGCTCATTTGTAATGGTTCTTCTTTTATTTCTCTAATAGACATGCAATTTTTTTGCATCTCCATAAATGTAACCAAGGCTTCAAGCCTTTGATCAATGAAAAGGTTCCTTCTCTCTATTATGTGGGATTGTATGTTATGTTACTATCTACTCGTAGGGTTATTTATGTAATGTTTCTTCCCTCCTAGAATATGTCAAACTGTGACCTTCACATAAGCTCATAAGGGGTAATAGAAGTAAAGATTGTGTGAGTTTCTTTAGCTTTTTATTGTTTCTTTGTGTTGTAAAAGAAAGAAGAATCACTCTAACTATTTGGTGTATCACCCCTTTTAGGCATTAGATTTTAGTTTTATGTTCTTTTCTCCCCCTTTTCCTTATGAAATGTATTAGAATAGATTAGTTTAGGTGAGGAATCAATGAAACCATCCCTCTTTGAAGATTCATCCTAATCTATAGGCAACCCACAGGCCTTAGGATGTTTCCATGCTTGTCAATTGGGGAGAGATTTTGAATATCACTCTCTCTAGGTTACACTTGACATTGATAACAATGGTATTTTCTCCCTAGTTGTGAAGTTAACATATATTCAATTTCTTTTATTTTTTGTAGCAACTTATGACCTTGATGTTGAGTAGATGGGTGTGAAAAAAACTTTCCTTCAAAATGGTATAAAGGGAGACGTTTATCAGTCACAACCAGAGCACTACATTGAGACAAGTAAAAAGTATTTGGTTTGGAAGTTGAAAAAGTCTTTATATGGTCTAAAGAAATATCCTGAAATGTAGTACATAAATTTGATGACTTTATGTTAAGTTTAATATTTCTCAAATCCAAAGTAGATCATTGCATGTACCAAATTTGGATGGTGATTGTATTCTCATTATCCCATTATATGTTGATGACATATTTTTGGTAATGGTACAAGTTTAATTTATGATTGAAGTTAATTTTCAATTCAATTTAAAATGAAAGATTTAAGGGAATCCAAGTGTGTTTGGGGATGGAGATAAAAAGAGATAGAGCTAACATAAAGCTATGGTTAGGCCAAATTATGTGAACTTGGTGTTGGAGAGATTCAATATGGAACCTTGCAAACCATTATGTGTTCTTGTTATAATGGGAGCAAAGCTATCAATTGAGTAGTTAAAATTTCATAGTGATATGGAGAATATGAATTGAGTTCCTTATGCTACATGCTATAGGATATTTGATGTATGTTATGGCTTGTAAAAGATTAGACATTTCCCAAGAAGTTGGACTCCTTAGTGAATTTATGGCTAATCCTAGATAGGTGCATTTGAATGTAGTGAAGAGGGTATACATATATTTATAAATTACTTATGAGTATTCTCTATGTTATTATGCTAATCCTACAAGGACCCAATATTCAATTTGTATTCATGGACATGTGGATTCAAATTGGGCTTGTAATATTGATAGGAGAAGATCCACCAGTGGAGATATTTTTATGATGTTTGTTGGTGTCTTTAGTTGGATGAGTAAGAAATAAATTTTGATCACTTTGTCCATAACAAAAATGGAGTATATATAAGATAATCATACTTGTAAAGAAGCCATTCTACTTAAGATATTGTGTTACAATATTCAGCTAGGTGTAGGGACTATTAAAGTCTTATGTGACAATCAATGTGCCATATACTTGACAAAAAATTTGACTTTCCATTCAAGGACGAAACATAATGATAACTAGTACCATTTTATTTGTGACATGGTAGAGGATGGGAGGGTGATGTTGGAGAAATTTGACACTTTGATGAATGTTTCAGATTCTTTGACAAAGCCTATGAGTACAAAGAAGTTCACATGGTGCAATGAATCTATGGTCCCCTTAGCCCTTAGCAATTAGATTTCAGTGTTGGTGAGTTTCCATTTTTCTCTTACAAGGTGTTCAACAAGTGGAAGAATGTTGGGGAAATGCATCTCAACCTTATATTCCTAATATTTGATTTAATATATTTTGTATGCACTTTCTATTTCATATTCTAGTGATTTTATTTTCTAGTGGAGATTTGGAATTTCATTTAGATTTTTACTAGACTTTCATCTTTTAGTGAGTTTTATCTTCTCATGAGGAGGCAGGTGTCTCACTTTGAGGTGCCATGTTTTGGTCATGTGTCAGTATCTTATGTAAATTAATCACGTAGGGAGTTACATATGATATATTTTATGATGTGTAAGAGCATGCAAGAGGGGTTTTACATTAGAATCTTGACCAACATTATGATAGGTTGTATTACTTGTCATGGAGCATCTTTTGAATGTTGAATGGGGAAAAATTGGGGCACACAAGTTTGGGTGGTCAAGTATGACAAGTCATGATATAAATATGCTAAAAATAGCCAAGAGGACCAAGACAAGGAAGATAGCATTATAATTTAGACCATAGTTTGGGCACCATACTTCTCGTGGTTTTTTTGATGGTTTTCCTAAACCATTGTAGTTTCAAGATTGAACTCTTGCCTATTTATTTGGTGCTTGGAGTTGTAGTTTGTATGGTTGATTTACAAATACCATAATGTTGTCAGATTTACTCCATTTTTATATATTGATGATTCTCCTATAATATATTTCTTTATAAGTGTATTGTATTCCATTAGTTTACTAAATAATACATTGGGTTGCTTGGAGTGTGGGTTTTTTCTCCTACTAAGGTTTTCCCCATGTAAATTTGTGTTGTAGTATATTATTATTTTATATTCATATATGTATTTGTACTTTATGTAAGTTGAAAAGATTAAAATTTTAAAAATACACTCCTTTATTTATTTATGTAGGAAGTTTTTTTGTATACCTTGTTTCCATAAATAATTGGAAACATGGAAATGTGAATGACACTATTCTCTAATAATCTCTCTTTTCTCAATTTTTTCTTTATTGAGTGTAATTCCATTTTAATGTGAAGTAGATTGATAGGATTAGTTGAGATTCATTTTGAAATGAGTTTTATCATTTATATAAATTCGTAGTATCATTTATGATACCAATTGACCTAAATTGAGCATAATTGTTGGTTTTTTTATCTTGGCTTCTTAATATTTGCGAGTTTCTTCTATTTAGAAATTTGTTACTATTATTCTATTGTACTAGACGTGATTAATTATCATGTATTCTCATAAGTTTAAGAAGAGGGAATTTATGCATTACCTTTGGATTTGTATGTTTTAGAGTAAAATATTAGACCCATGTTTGTCAAAGAGTGGGAATCATAGTTGAAATTATAATTATATAGTGAAGCTATTAGTACTATGTGAATAGTAGCATTTTGAAGAGTTTTGATAAGGTGGAGACCACATGGAATTATATGATTTTCCATGCTTGAGTTCTAGTGCATTTTTTTTATTTGCTTCCATTGTTTTGAGATTTTATAACAATATAATTTATAACCTCTAAGTAATTTTAACTTATAGGAAAAAATATTTCTACAAATAATAATAACTCATTTTTTATTCTAGATGATGAAACACATCCAATTGGTGGAAAGGAAGTAGGCCTCAATGGATGAAGTAGGTGCAATAAGAAGGAAGAGAGAAATACCATTTTTCATTGAACATTGTATGGCACTGTGGATACTTGATTTTCCTAAAGCATAACTAATGTTAAGCTATGTTGCATTATATGTTTGATCTTGATATTGATATGATTTTGTGATGGTAGAAATGAGCCTTTATTTTGTAATAGAATGAAATGTTCATAGTTTTTAGTATGCTAAATTTTGGTCCATTGGTGTCTTGATAGATATGTATTGGAAGAATTATTATCTATTCAATATATACACAATTTGCATGGACTAAAGATTATTGATATCAAAACAAATATTAGGAAAGCAACGGTTATGAAAGCATCTCCATCTTTTTATTTTGAAGAGAAGGTGCATCTTTATTGCAAATGTCATATTTTGTTATAAAATTTATGCATTATAGATTACATGTACAATGCCAAAGAAGTTGCAAATAGTTGCCATATTTAAGAGGTTATAAAATTTTAAAATGAAATAGGAGTTAAGCTCTCTCAATTGCCATCAATTTTGACCACCCCTAATGTTAGAGTTAAACCTTCATTTTCAAAGTAATGAAATTTTGAAATCTACAGATAGTGATTATTTCAATGTTCATAATCTACTTGTAAATGCCTTTTAATTTTTGGACTTTGACTTTGTGCTTCAAGATATCAATTGTTTAATTTTTATCATCCATCACTCATCATTTGATTTTTTATTAGTCATGTGACCTTTATGTTCTTTTTAATTGATATGCATCCTAACTAGGCATTTATATGTTAGTTTATTTAGTATTTTATTGATATTATATGACATATTCCTTTTACACATATGTAAGCTTTAGTTGTAATCAAATATGATAGATTGAAATTTATATTAACTAAAGTATCTTTGAGTCTTTCTATTAATGATTATGTATAAGTAACCATTAACACTCTCGCATGGAGGAAAGATGTATTGCATCAGAGAAGGCAATATTGGAGGGAGCAAGTTGGATAGGATCTATAATGGGTGGATTCAAAATTAGGGTTATAGGTTAGTTCTTGATGACCCATTTAAAAATAAATAAATTATATTAGACATGAGTGAAATTTTGTATGCTATTCATGAAAGAGTACACAATTATATGGTTGGATCACTATTTTAGTAGATATAGTTAAAATTAAAATTTATAGTCATAATAAACTATTTACACATAACCCCATGAAATAAAAATATGCAAACAAGTATTCAAAATCCACAACACAAAAAAATAGACAAATATACCATCAAGATGACATAAGATGTTCCCTACAAAAACCCTCATGAGAGAAAAATCCAACTACCAAAATCACTCACACACTGAATTTATTATCTCTTGAACATATATTATAATATACTTGTATAGTCTCTATACAAGCCTTCTAAAACATCAAGCTCCCTAATTGCACTCCATGTGAGCAAGAAAATAAGAATCATGTAACTACACATCCCAATCCATGCTTCTTGTCCTTACATGTACAAGTTACAAGAGATGCTAAATCAATCTTAGTGCACAAGACAAAGGTTATGATAGCCAATTAGCTAGCCTCAACAACTACTCATGTGCTTACTTTTATAAAAATAAGATTGCACAAAACCAACAAGTTGTATTTCATAAACCATGTGTCTAATACCATGAGCTTACAAAACTATGTCCCCCTCATTTACTTTTTGGTGCTAAGTTTTCCCAAAATTAAATAGTATCCCAATGTGCAACCCACATTAAATAGTTATCCCAGTGTTACATACCAAATACAAAGTGTTTTCAAGAATTTCTAACCCATGTGATTCAAACATCCCTACATTCCCTAGGTGCACAACAAAATATTATTTTTTTATATTTTAAACATTATGCAAGATGAATAATACACCTTTTCCCAACAATACTTAAATGCCAATGACAAATAAATTTTGTTGTATTTAGTCAACACTAATTGCAGTATCCCATTAGTTCAACCTACATCATGATATCCATGGTGGCCTTATGCATCTCCATTTTTCTAGGGTGTACCAATATTATAATGCTACAATAAAAAATAAAAAGATTCTTAGACATACAATATTAGGGTAAAAGCACAAAGTTGTGTCACACTTTTGACAAACTAAATAGTTTTGAGTGAAATGGTTTCATCTTAAATAATTTTGCTCAAAACCACACGACACATATTGTTTTGAGTGAAACCATTTCCTCAATAACTGTAAAATATTTTTTCCCATTATAAATTTGAAATGTGATTAAATTTATGTGTAAGGTTTCAAGCGAAAGGGTTTCAGTCAAAACCCTTTCAAATAAAATTATCTATGTGGCAACTTAACCCCTCTTTTGGGGTAAATTTAGAAAAAACTCCAACTTCAACTCTGAATTTCTATAACTAGGGCTAATTTCATGAAAATCTAAAAAACCCCTTTTGTAGAGCTCAAAATGTAGAATCCAAAAATATATAATTTTTATATATTTTGATTAGTTATATTATAATTTTAAAAAAATTATTGTAATTAGTTTTTTATATCAAATATGAGGCTGATTATAAATTAGAAAATATATATTAAAACATTTTTATGTTTGAAAAATATATGGTGCACTAGAAGAGAGAATCCTCTCCAAAAGGATATAGTTTTGTTAAATGATAAAAAGATAGGAAAAAGTTGATGTCCCGTCAATACTATGACGTTCTAGTGAAGTTTGACTGTAAGAATTTATTACAAAAAAAAATTCATTGATTTTTTTTCCATACACTAGATATTGAAGGTAGCTATTTGGGGGGGAAATAGAAAAAAAAATGGTTTGCTCTTTTTTTGTGACATACAATCAACCTCACTTTTTTAAAAAAAAATTAGCAATTGAAATTTTACTCTTAAATTTATAAGAAAATATATCAAACCATTTTTTTTTAAGTTACAATTATAAACTTCATTAAGAGTTCTACATTTTATTAGTTTACATCATTTTAAAATTTAAAACATAAAGACCACTTTATGTGGTCAAAGTTGAAATTTTTTATGTGTTGGTCATTCCTTTATAAAAGTGTGACACGTGTTTGTACTTTTACCCATTATATTTCATGAATTGGTTTGGATTTATTTTATTTTATTTATTTTTAAATGATGATAGACCTAAATTCAATTAAAAATAATTTTGTTTGATGATTGATCTTTTTACAAGCAGTGATTACTCCATTATTTAGCATCCTTGAGAGGGCTTAACTTTGTAGCTTATTTGACAAGCTCCTCCATATTTTTCATTGCATAATTCATGCTATCTTGTATAATTTTATCAAGATTTACTATATAGTAATCAATAGGCAAATCCCATCTATTACAAACCTTATGTTACTTTTGTCTCCATCCCTAACCTGTACAACACAAAATTTTGAATTGTTTGTCATATATGTGTGCGCATCAATATACCTAATGTTCATTATGTGAATCTTCATAAAGAGTCAAAGATAAGCGATTTGTTGAGGTTGTTATTCTTAGGGATTGTTAATCCATTGCATGGTCTCTACATGGACATTCACAATAATTTTATGACTAACCAACTTGAACCTAAAGTTTGCCTCACACAACACATTATCACAAAGGCATACCACTTTTGTTGGATTTGAACCCTTATATGACAACTTTGTATTGTTTAGATTTTCCACTTCAAGAGAAGATCTAATAGTTTAGTTATGTTATAACCTCCATCATATTGATCCCCAACATACAACATGACATTTATTGTTAAGTTGACGGCCTCAATTCAAAAGAACTATGTGGATTTTGAATGTATTGACTAGAATGAACATGATTTATTAATTTATCATCTTGTATTGATACAATAGATTGTAAGTTGTTTGGACCTTCAAGGTAGTTTGCTCCCTCACATAGAGAGAATGCCTTTGATGTAATAAATTGATAATTTTTATTTTAATTAAATATTATAAATAAAATGTTAATATATTTTTTGAATAAATAAATGTTATATTTATTTGTTTATTAAAGAATTAAAAAAATTGTATCTATATTTCATTTATTAAAAAAAAAAATTATTTACTTAAGTAAAATTAAAGATTCATAGAGATAAAATATTTAAAATAAAAGTGAAAAAATGTTGATAAATGTATCATTAACATTTTAATAAGGAAAATGACTATTTTTAATTACCTTTGTAAGAATTCCCTTAGTGAGGAGCACTAGATGAAATATATACATTGACAATGGAGATTAAAAGGACTAGCATCAATTTTGGCACCGCCATGTACTCCTTTTCTAAATTGCTACAATATGTAAAATATCAACTTAAAAGGTGGAATAGGCAGTGCTTTGGCAATATTTTTCATGCTAAGGTTGTTGCTCAATCTGACTTGGATGTCATCACTTAGGAGATAAGGGAGTTTGGTCTTTCAAAGGATTTACTCAGGGAGGAGGCCTGGGCTTGGAAAGCTTTGGAGGAGTGTGAGTTGTGCGAGGAAATTTATTGGAAACAAAAGGCTCGAGTTGAGTGGTTATAGGAGGGAGACAAAAACACCACTTTCTTCTTCAACTCGGTGAAGGCTAGGAGACATGATAATTCTATGCCTATTCCGGTGAATGAAAAGGGTGAGCATTTATCTTCTTTGCAGGATATGTCTAGAGAAGCTTCGCAGTTCTTTGCTTCTTTATTTCGTGAGGACTCTCAGGATGGTTCAGCAGAAGAAAACCAAGTTCTTTCTTGTATTCCCTCTTTGGTCACTAGGAAGATGAATGAGCATCTTTTGAGTAATATCCCGTTGGAGGAATTAGAGGCTATTGTTTTCTAGATGAAGAAAGGGAAAGCCCCAGGCCATAATGGTTTTCCTATTGAATTTTATCAAGAATTTTGGGATATCATTAAGTTGGACCTATTGGAGGTGGTTCGTGAGTCTCTGAGAAACAAGCAGATGCTGCAAGATTTAAACTCTACATTCCTTTCTCTCATTCCTAAATGTGAGGGGGCAGATCATTGAGTCAATTTTGACCCATTTCTCTTTGTAATGTGTTGTATAAAATCATTTCCAAGCTAATTGATAAAAGGATGAAGCGATGGCTTAGTGGGCTTATCTTTGAGGAACAAAGTGGTTTTGTGGAGGATCAATTTTTTTTGGATGGGGTGGTTATTTCTACTAAAAACATTCATTCGATGGCATCTTCGAAAGAAAAGGCTATGTTCATCAAGCTAGATATGGTGAAGGCTTATGATAGAGTGAGGTGGTCCTTTTTGTGAAAAATTCTTATTGCTTTTGGATTCGCTAAGGAATGGATCCAGTGGGTGATGAGTTGTGTTACCTCCACTTCATTCTCGGTGTTGATTAATGGTGAGCCTTCCTCTCTTTTTAGTGCTTTTAGGGGTCTTCATCAAGGGGATCCTCTCTCTCCTTATTTATTCTTCTTGTGGAAGGCCTGGGTAGACTGGTGAAACATAATGTGGAGTTAGGTTTGATCCAGGGATGGAGGTGGGGAAATGGCTTGCCTCCTCAGTCGCACCTGCAATTTGTGGGTGATACAACCTTGATGGGTCTGGCCAAGATCAAAGAAGCTTTGAATTTGCGTAAGGCTTTGGATATCTACCTTGCTGCTTTTGGTCAAAGTATTAATGAAGACAAATACTCCATTTTCTTCTTTAATACTTTGAGGCTTATTCAACAAAGGATTGCTCGTATCTTGAGATTCCAAATTGGTTCTCTCCCTTTAACTTATCTGGGTATTCCTATCTTTGTTGGTAGACTTCCCAGAGAATCATGGAAAAATATTATGGACAAGTTTTGTGTGAAGGTTAATCATTGGACTCATCAATGGTTGTCTTTTTTTGGTCGGGTTTAGTTGCTAAAGTTCGTGGTGCAGGCTCTTCCTATTTATAGGTGCATGTTATAGGTGGCTCTAGCTAGGTTTGTTAAAGATTTGGACTCTCTGGCTAGACAATTCTTATGGATGGGTAGCTTGTCCTCTTCCAAGTGGAGCCTAGTTAAGTGGGATGTTGTATGTAGCCTAAGGCAGTTTGGGGGCCTTGGTTTGTGGCAGGCGACTTGGTCAGGGTTGGCTTTGGCTGCAAAGCTGTACTGGAGGTGGTGTGTGGATCAAGATCATATCTAGGCCAGGAATTTATCTCACAAGTATCTTTTAGGGGTTCGGAAGGAGGAGCTTCCCAAGTTTCCTCTAGTGGGGAAGGCTCTATGATTTGGGGAACACTTAAGAATGGGGCTACGCTTATCAAGGAGGGCTTGTTCTAGATATGTAATAGGGGGGCTGAGGCTCTCTTTTGGTCTGATTCTTAGGATGTTTTTACCCCCATTTTGCATTAGTACCCTAATTTGGTGACTCTGTCTCATCGCTTTTTGGAGGTTGGTTGGTCAGGGGTGAGTGATTTTAAGAGTTTTGATCTATGTGGATAGGTGGAGATGGCTAGGTGGAAGGATCCTTGTGATTGGCCTGTTCTCGGGTTGGAGGAGGATTGTGTTGTGCTTCAAAATATTTTGGTTGGTAGACAATGCAACTCCCTCAGGGATAAGGATATTCTGGCTTGGAGCCTGAACCCTAAGGGTGCTTTCATTATGGCTAGTGGTTATTAGGAGTTGCTTTCTCATAAGTTTGGGGGGTGGAGGTCTCTTGGTGGAAACATGTGTGGAACAAGCTTTCATGGCCAAAGTGTTATTATTTTGTGTGGACTCTGGCTTGGAATAGATGTTTGACATGGGATAATCTTCGTAAGCGGGGATTCCAAGGTCCCTCTATGTGTGTTCTGTGTGACTGCATTGAGGAGGATTCTTCCTAATTGTTTTTCCATTGTTCATATTCTATGTTGCTCTGACATTGGTGGTGGGGTGTTTGGAAACAACCTTGTGTTCATGCATCTTCCCTTGTTGATTTTTGGAGCAATATGGGAAGGCCCCCCGTCCATGCCTCTTTTCTCCAGATTGTGTGGAGCATTGGTCCTACATTCATCCTTTGGAAAATTTGGCTGGAAAAGAATCATAGGATTTTTTGTGGGGATAAGATGATGGCTCAACAAGTGTGGCACAAAATTGTTGGTATGATCCAAGAGACAATGGAAGCCAAATGTGAAGTGGCCTTTCCATTGGAAAAAAGTGATGATGAGATTGTGAATAGATTGGGCTTGCAAGGGTTGACTTCAGTCTCTACATGTGTCAGATGAGGAAGGAGGGCGAAAAAGAAGGTTCAAAGGGTTGGAAGAAGGCTACCTCCTCTAGAAAATTTTCTAAAGATTAATATTGGAAATTCCTCTAGAGGTAACCTAGGGCCTGCTGGTATTGGTGGAGTTGGTAGAGATTGCTCTGGTTCGGTCATTTTCCTTTTCTCCATCCATAAGGTGCGGCATTCTAACAACCTTATGGAAGGGTTGGCGATTCTCTGGGCTATTCAGTGTGCTTGTGCCTTGGGTTGGCGTAAGATTATCTGTGAATCTGATACATAGATTACTATTAATATGTTGCTCGAGCAAAAGGTGGTTGAGGTTAATTGGCAGATTGTGTTTATGGTTTGACAGATTTTGCAGAGGTGCTCTACTTTGGAAGTGGTGTCTTTTGTCCACATTTTGTGAGAATGGAATAGGGTGGCTAACTGTTTGGCTAAGTGCGCTTCAGAACATGAGGATGATTGGAGGATTGAGGGGTGGAGATAGTTATCCCCTGAGTATGTTCAAGATCTTGAGAGGGTCATTGCTAATGATATGAAGGGATAAGTTGTTGGTGGATTTTCGATGGTGGTTTTGTTTTTGTTGGATGTTCTGGGTTTTTCCTTTGTGGGAGCTTACGGGTTCCTTGATCCTTATGTACTATTAATTTCTTGATTTCAATAATTTTTTTACCCCTTAAATTAAAAAAAAAGGACTAGCATCAAACAAATCTTAACCATGCAATTTGTAATGAATACATGATCATGACATGGAACCTTGTTATGTTGCAATAAATCCATAAATATGATATATGGAAAATATCTTGACCTTACATTTATTACTTTCTAAAATAGTCTTATTTAAATGGTCATAAATAATGAGGAATCAATAAAATCTCAAGTTTACATTTTTTTATTTAGTTTAAATTTCTTTAGATGGAGATAAGAACCATATTTCTTGTATTTTGTCATCATTGTGCAAATACATGAAGTGAGTGTAATTGTTATTTTTTAGTTAGTACATGATTTCAAAACATATTAGTGTTGATACTCTCTGTAATGGTATGATAATTTCTAAACTTACTCATGTTTATGATATTTAGAAGAAATTCATAATAAATTAGATAAAACCATTTGAGTAAATATGGTTTTTTACATAATTATCATAAATTCTTGTATTTAATATTATATTTATAGAGATGTTGGGTGAATTTATGATCTTATGTGCATGTATTAAATAAAAACATTTTATTTAAGTTATTTTTTTACATTTTATCGTCATTGAGCAAATATGTGAATTAAGTGTTGTTACTTTTGAGTTAGTTTTTGGACTCTATGGACCAATCTACCTTTAAACTTTTTATAGCCATAAATTTTTTTAAAGATAATTTTTATCAAAAAAACTTAGACTTTTTATAGCCCATGATTATGTGTAATACTGTGGGTATTACCATAAGTTAAAAAAATCATAGTATATACTCATGGTATATACACATAATATATTCCCACAAAAATATATCAATCAACCACATGAAACTCTAGTAAATATGTACAAATATAGATAATTTTTAATGTATATATCATCAAAACATGTTGTAAATATAGTATACATACCTAGGGGTGGTGGGCCTAGCTCGATTGGCTAAAGCATCCTATTGCAGGAAAGAGGTCATGAGGTCTAGTCTCCCCACCATCCTCGTGGTACCGGAGGGTGTGTCGCACCAACGTCACTAGTCACGTGAAAAAAGTTTACCAGGCACACTACAGTTTATAGGGGGATGGATACCCGACCAATTCTTGCAGTCTAAAAAAATATAGTATACATACCTACAACAAAACCCTCAATCTATGTATATATACCCATAAATAGTGTAGTTTTATGTGCATACCTTTGTAAGAATTGTAGATCTATATATACCTTTGATAATATATATATATTTTGATGTTTTGTGTGTATACTTTTACATCTTTATGTATATATTTGCATGTAGTTTTATGTGTATATGTCCACCTATATGTTTTTTGAAAATCCTTAACAATTGTAGAGAGGTACAATGGTATAGGTTTCCATACTATCGTATGGTTTTCATACAAAGGGCCTTAGGAGGCCTATTTTTTTTTGCAAAATTTCATTGTAATGAAAATGTATAGAGTTATATGTTAAAAGTTGTCTCTTTGCCCTCTTGAACACAACTGTGATGATGTTTTGTGGTATGACACTCCTGCAAAAAGGCTAATCTCCAAGGCTCCCTTAGAAAATCACTCAGCTTAAGCTTAAAGACACAAAAAACTCACAAGTACGAGTGTTAGATGTCTATTTTCATATCATGTTCACCAAAATGTAAGTATGTAAAATAAATAAATGAAATAGGATCAAAATGAAAACAATTCAACACTCAAAATTTCACATGCAAACCTTTGATTGAGTGTGTTTAAAGTTTTTATCCTTTGTGATATGGGTGCTCAATTCACTAGCATGACATTATATTATTCATATGACAAATGGATAGAGATTGGATACAAAATGAATGCTCAATTGTTGTTTGTGACATGGGTTTGATTAGTAATGTTTCAAGATGATTTGATGAATGGTTAGGATTGATTCTAGAACCTTAGATCTAATCCTTGATTTGGGGAACTGATGAGGAGATGTGGCATGCATAGGCGAACTACGCATTATTTTTATTTTTAACTAAAATAATTATAATTTTTCAACCCAATGTGATTGGGGAGCTAATAGATTTGATTGATTAGTCAACTGCCTGTATATCTAGGAGTTAACTAAGTGCATGAGAGAATTAAGGGGAGTTGACTATTTCATGGTATTATTAATTGATTGAATTGAAGAGTGAAGTTATTTTGATTGATGAGTGGGACTAGGAGTGACTCTAATTGATCTGGTTAGACTAGGTAGTCGCCTAAATAAGGTGGAATTACTTGATTTAATAATTAATTAATTGGATTATTTGTGCACATGAGGTGGAAATTAATATTAAATTAATTTATTAATGGATAATTTGTAGATAGATAACTAATTAAATGGATAAATATGTGGATAATTATGGATATTTGATGAATAATAATAAATGGATAATTAATATATTAAATGGATAAATAATACTAGATAAATTTAATTAAATGACTTATGGATTATTTGATTAAATTATGAGGCATTAGGTGATAATGTGTGTCCTAGACCTGACAAGGTGATGGTGTGTATGTACTAGGTGATGGATGAATAAATAAAATGGTAATTGTATAAAATTAGGACCTAGGTGATAGGATGATTAGATGATTGATAGGATGAAATCAGGACCTAGGTGATAGGATGATTAGGCAATGATAAAGTGATAGTGAATGATCAGATGTACTGGGAGATGAATGAACATAAATAGGCGATGTTTAGATGATTAGTAAATTAATGGATAAGGTCCTAGGAGATGAGTTGATGAATCAGGCGATGATCAAATGAGATAGAGGATTAGTGGAGAAGGTCTTAATGGTTTGAATGGATGACTCAAGTGATGACTAAATGAAATCAGTGATGTGAGTGAAGGTGGCATATTTTAGGTGTCTACATATCAACTCTTATTTTGGTATTAGTTTGTGAAGATACTATATCCTACAATAAAAAATATCAAAGAGGACATGATATAGGCTAATTACAAAGTCTCATGGGTTGATCTTAGCCTAGCCACACACAAGAGTAACATTTACAACTTTCAAGTGTTAGATGCCAAGTTAGTAGAGATAACAAGGAAAGAGAAGGAGACACAAGAAAAATTGGAAGAAAAAATCTGTGTTGACTTCCTATATCAAATATATTATTGATACATCTACTCAACATTTGAACATTTCATCAACCTCTACCAACTCAACTATGGGAGATGTGAGAAAATAGAACATTATAAAAAATAGCAAATATTAAGCCTATGGTAAGATAGTTGAATCTTGAGTGGAATAGGTTATTTTAGATGAGCTTATATATATTGAAGAAGCTACCAAGTTATAAGAAAAAATGAATCAAAGAAAAAGGAAATATAAATTGAACTACAAGCCATGAAGAAGGAAGAAAATATGTGGCAATTAATAATCAAAGACCTCTAGGAAATGGTAAAAATTGACATGAATACTCTAATTTTTTAAAGGGTCTTCAATAAGCCTAATAAAATGAATATATTTCATTTTTAAAAGGATTTTTTTTTTTGGCAAACTGCTACCAGTGAGGGTAGCACTCCATTGATTCAAAAGGAATTACATAGATATAATCATTTGAAAATACATTCTATTCAGGCTTTGTTGACCTTAATAACATTGGATGTTTGGTTCGTCTTATCCTTATTACTTATGTCCATTCCTCATCAGATCTATGGGTAGTGACTTGTTCCTTGTACAAATCCTTCTCTGCTAATCCAGAAGGAGACACCAGAGACTGTGACTCTATAATCTGCGATACTATTTGATTAGGTGACCCCTTAGTTGGAGATGCAACACCCATCGAGCCGCTGCTTGGCTTATTACCTTCAAAAGTTGTCGGAGCTACTGAGGAGGGAGAAAAGAAAATAGAATCATTTTGTGCAGCATGTGAAGAAGAGGATAGATCCTTCTCTTTGGGTGTAATAACATAATGACTAGATTCAGCCCCCACCCACCATGAGGGCTGATTGGGGATAGCTTTTCCTTTCACCAAAGCTTGCTTCTTGATACATTGAGAGGTTGCATGTGCAGTTGAGTAACAATATCTGCATCTAAAAGCAATTTTTTCATAGTCTACTAGTTGACACCACCGTCTATTCCCCACCTTCAACGAGATTTCAGCTAGAAGGCCTTTAGATAAATCAAATTCAACACATAAACAAGCAAAAGTAGAATTTTCATAGTTGATGGTTTCCTTTGAAATACTGTGATATTTCCCAAGTCCATTGGAAATTGCCACGAGACATTCAATCTCCCAAAATTGTAAAGGTAAATAAGGCAGTCTGACCCAAAGGAATGCTGAAGAAAAAGTCTCAGTTCGAGGGTCGAAAGAAGGAAACCATGGCTTGATGCATAAAAAATCGCCTTGAAAAAACCAAGGACCGGTATTGAGAATCAGTGCCTTGTCTTCCAAAGATTCGAATTCCAGTATGAAAAACCCTTTAGCACAAGGGTAGATGCTGCTTTCTGCCTCCATATATTCTTCCCATTTTTTGCTTATCCAGGAATGCAAGTCGCACAATTTCGGCCAAACTTTCATAAATCTACAAATTAAAGCATGTTCCTATAAGTATACTTCTCTATTGTAGGCAATGGTGTCGAGGCATATTTTTGGAACTGAGCCTGATTGACGGAAGGAGACATGGGAAGACAAGGAGGCTTGATGATGGGAATCTGACTGAGCATCAACAAATGCTGATGTTGTGTTGGCCGCCATGCCCCCACCGGACGGGATAGAGGTGCACAAGCCCAATTCATTAGGCTGCAAAACCTTTTGCACAAATTCAGTTTTGCCCATTTTACCATGAAAACGAGTCCCTAAAACCCTAGCTTCCTCCCGACCAGGCAGAGATGCCCTACCAGAGCCCTCGTTGACGCACGCCGACCCAACAACACCATCTTGCAATGCAGAAGGAGAAAAATGTAAAGCAGAAAGGTTGGAGGTGCCACTACCGAATACAGGGGAAGTCACAAGGGAGAAATGCGCAGAGCGTGCCATTGCCGATCACTTCGTACTCTACTATTATTTTTAAAAGGATTTTAATAGAAAGTAATGGTTTTGAAATAGTCAATATCAAAATTCAAAAGGATAATAAAGTATTATGAATTGATAATGTTTAATATTTAGGCTAATTCCTTAGCTTTTGAATTTGATCTACTTAAAGAAGATGAAATTGGGTTAGCTAATATTCCTACCATAAAGAAATTTTTCAAAGATATTACTTCAAAATAACTTTTCAAAAATGATGTTGTTGATGGTAATACTATGAGAAAACTAATAAGTGTATACTAACCTTTGATGGCCTCTCAAAAATAAATTTTAGACTTCAAGGAAGAATTGAGGAGATAATTGAGGCATTGTTGACTTGGAAACTATACCTCAATAGGACCTCTATACCAAGGGGTAAGATGATTATCCCATTTGTAACAAATATCATAAGTTACAAGGTTAGAACCTCCTCACAACAACTACAAACACTAAATTTTGAAGCTTCAAATAAGAAAAGTTATGAAAGGAGACCATCTCAAGGTTGAAGACTATTTTATTGTCATTATATTACTTTACTCAATTTATAAATTAAGTCATTTTAATATGACTGAACAAAGTGACTTTATGTTTATAACTTGAGATTATGAAAAGTAATGAATTTCTTAAAACATTCTTAAGTTATAAACTAAAATAATTTTATGGAGGATGAAGCCTATTTATTCGAGGCCTATTTATAAAGAAGGGGATTTTAATTCTCACACTATACAAGAAAAAAAAGGGTCTTTGAGCTCTTTATTTTTTAATGGAATAAAAAAATATATTACTTATTTATGAGCCTATGTATTACTTCTTTATGTTTTAATTTTTTTATGCTAAATTTGTAATCATTCCTTCAAATATTTTCTATCATGTGGAGAATGCAATTAGTTTCATTCAATATTTATGTTTTCCCCATGTAATATGAGATGAGATAAATGGCTATTTGTAGATTTGAGTCAAAAAAATTCTAGGTGGATATATCTTTTTTAAGATGATATTCCCTCTTTAAAATCCTAACTCTAATTCTAACAATAAATTCTAAACCATTATTCTAATCTTGGACCTATTTCTAACCTCAACTATGATCGTAATGCTATCCATAACTATAAACCTAATTTTATCACTAAATTTTAAATAAATATTATATTTAATAAATATTATATTATGAATTATTATATATTAAATAAATTTAATAAATAAATAAATAAAATATTAAATATACTAAAAATAATTAAAAGTTAGATATTACATGTTGGCAATGTTTCTTCTCTTATTATTAATATAAAATTATTATATATTAAAATGATTATTTATTACAAAGTTCTTTGTTTTTAATTTAATATATATATATATTAATATATAAATATTAAAAAATAAAATATATTATATTAAATTATCAAGTTTGATTCGTAGTAGACACAAGTGCAACTAAATCTCTTCATTCAAATTCAAATCAATAATTGTTAAATAGATGGTATGATTTTTCCAAAGTCCATGAATGATAGAGTAAACACTTCTCAATTAAACTATGTATGCTATTTTGAATCGACGTTTCAAACCACACTTAATGATTCATCATAGGAAGAGGATAATGAAGAATAGTTAAGTGGTGGGAGAGGATAGGGACAAAAGAGATTGAAAAATGAAGTAAAAATTAAAATAGACAAAAATGATGAAAACATAAAGAAGAATGAATAATATAGTAATATGATATAACACAAATAAATGGATCAAAAAAGGTTAAAGGTTAAATGTTTCAAACAATGAATAAATAACTCTAAAAGAATTATAAAGATGAATTATATAACAAAATGATTGAGGAACAATTACCAAAATTGTTGGGAATAGGATGTCATTTAATTGCAATCCTAAACATTATTTCATGTATCTCCTAAGTCCTTGGAAAGTGTTCCCCAACACTAGGATTAGAAAGAGATTATTTTTAATGAAATAATCATGCTAATTGACATTTGTAATTAATTCAAAATTATAGGAGCATGCGAGGGCGTCCAAGATGAGTTCCTAAATAATAGGAGCACATGGGGCACCCACATAGAAGGTGGAACCCACCTTGAGTTAAGTTAACTATTTGGAGAAAAAGATAACACTTTTGTAATGCATGTAAAGATCCTAGAAGTCGGGGATTGATGTTTACATGCATGAAGTTTAGTTCAGTTTAGTTTAGTTTAGTTTAGTTCAGTTCAGTTCAGTTCAGTTTAGTTTAGTTCAGTTCAGTATCAGTTCAATTCAATTGCATGTAGTTAGTTTCAGTTGAATGCTAGTTTACTTCAGTTGACTTGGAATGCATGACTAATGACTTGAGTTGCATGATAGATAGCAAGTGACTACTTTTAGTTAACAGGGGATGATCAATCATGCATGGTATTTGCATGAATGGTGGAAGAGATATGTTTCAGTTAACAAAGATTGACTTGGACCCACCTTGGGCACTCAAGTTGGCATCTTGGAGTTAACACTTTTACATGATAAGATATTTCAAAAGGTTGAGTTAAGTGGGCCCATTCTTGGGTGCCAACTTTGAGGATAAGCTTTGAAGATATCTTCGAAATAAAGGTTGAGTTATGACTTCAGTTTGGGAAGCCCAAATGGATGAAGGAGTTGATTTGACATTGTTCTTCACGGTAGAACTCTACTTGCAAGATATAGGTGTAGCTTTTGTGAGATAGGGATTGAGCTTTGTAATTGTAACTCTTTAGAGTTTACAAGGTTGATTATTGCCTATTTATCTCAAGCAAGTTAAAGAGAGTTTGTATCAGTTTTTATTATAGGTTGTGAAGAAGATTTGTTGAAGGCAAAAGAAGCATCTCAAGCAAGGATTGGAATTATTATAATCTTATTATGAGATTAAATAATACATTGATTCTTGGTGGAGTTTTTTCTCGAAAGGGTTTCTCCATGGTATAAGCTGTGTATCTTCTAATATCCTGTCTAATTCTTCTACAACCTTTTGTCTTCATTCTACAAATGGTAAAATGAATTAATCAAATTAATCACCCACAAAAAATTTGTAACAAAGAATACTTAATTAGATCAACAATCTCATAGTTTTACAAAGTATTAAGCTACATAATTACCTCAATTTTCAACAAAAATTATTAAAAGAAATGAAGGAAGATATAAAAAATATATATATTACAACTTAAAACAATAATAATTTAACTAAAGGAAAAAGAAAAGGGATGAGATTATATATTAAATATAAATTGAAAAAATAAATAAATGATTCAATTAAAATAAAAAAATAGATGGTTAAAATATACAAAAGATTATAATATATATCTTATAATATACGCTAATATAAATTAATATATTACTTACACAATATAGATTAACTTATTTACCACAAAATATTACTTGCAATAATATATATATATATAAGTTAATTTTTTTAGAGAACCTATATATATTAATATAAATTAATATAAAAAATATACACGAGGAAAAAAAAAAGTAATAATTAAATTATATAATAAAATAGTTAATTGATTTTTGTAAGATTTAATAGTTAATTGATTTTTATAAGATTTTCTTTAATAAAAAATAACAATTACATACATAAAAAAATCATTCTTTAAAAAAGGTCAAAATAAGTTACATTTGTGTATTTTAGAAAGATTTAATGAAATGACTTTATAAAGCAAAAAATGAAAAATCATTCTTTAAAAAAATGTTTACCTTCTTTCCCTACAAATTCTCAATAACACATAACTTTTTAACCAATCATATGCATAAGAAATATTTTTTATAATTTATAAATTTAAATATTTTACAAGTTGACTTTAAATTTTTATTTTATTTTAATTTTTTTAAATATTGTTTTTGATTGGTTGAAAACTAAATTATTAATAACTAATTAACTAAAAAAGCCAAACTCATTACAATAGTATTATGCCTTAGTGCAAGTACTAATAATATGGTTACTTGAAAAGATTAATTTAGTATTTTAGTTGTCATAATTCATTCAATCATATTGTGTAACTCTTTTGTATATATTATGATAATTTTGTTTTCTAGAAGACTTGAGTTGGAATTAAATTGTCTTTTTTGTAAAAATTACTCTAGAACATATTTTGTTTCTTAATGTTCTTTTATTTTGAAATGTATGTTCCTTGATTATTAATAATGTTAATAGGTGTGAATGCCAAAAAAAGAAAGGTAATGAATCAAGGTAATCACAATAGGAATGTTATTTAAGTTAATTTTATGGAGGACATTTAATACTAACCTTATTATTAGTATGTTCCATGTTTATGCCTAGTTAATGTTTAGCAATGTTTATGTGTATTTATGTCAAAAAAATTGTGATTGTGTATTGTATAGTTGTGTAAAATTTGGAGCATAACAAGTTTCATAATTTATTAGTTCCTACCGATAGGTAGGTTTACTATTGCAATCGATGCATTTGTTTTTTATTAGTCACTTGGCCAATGAGATTGTGTTGTTTAAAATATTTTTGACTTTTTCCTATAGTCGGGATTTAAATACATATTATTGGAGCTTGAAAATTATGGTTTATCTTTTTTTCTATTGGTTTGAGTAGGTTTATTTTTTATTTTCCTTCATTTTACAATAAGTAAATTACGAAAAATATGGGGACATTATAGATTGTGGCAAATATTTAATCTTGCCAGCTTTGACGGTAGGCTAGTACTATAGGCTAGTATTGAAGTAGTGAATGCATATTTAATGCATTAAGTGCAAATTGTGTGAGATTAAATGCAAATTTTGGAATCATCTTCATCAGTTGGATTTCTCGCACGACATCAATAGACTGCTTTGGTAGGGTTTCATAATTTTCTAGGTGCCATTCACTTTCCTATCTATCGACAAGCTTGTGAGCATCCTTGAATACTAAAAAACCCACTCTTAAGACTTTGTGAGCGACCATCTTCAGAATGACTAATCAATTTCTGGCCCTCCCTTACACAATGAGTGTTCTATACCTATTGTTTCTATTATGCCATGCATTATTTATCACTACCACCACCTCCATACAGGTTAAATGAGCTCCTAATCTTCAGTCACTTTTCAAGTTTTTTTCATTCTATTGCTAAAGAAATAGTTTCCATTTGGCTAAAATCCTTACTTGGTTTTCAAGAGAACAATGTCAACTACCTCAGAACAACTGTAATACATAATTGACACTTTGAAGAAGGCCACAAAACAAGTAAGTAATGGGCATGATACTATTATTGATATTGCAAACAGTTATTTTTCCTTAAAATCTCAAGTAAACAAAAGAGGAGATTTGTGTTTGGCTTCTAAACTTTAGTGAATAACTGAGATTGTACCCACATGGAAAACTCTTGTTTAACCGTTTATCGAATAATTGAGTATGTACCCACATGAAACCCCCTATGTTTGGTTTCTCACCATTTAGGGAATAATTGAGAATGTACCCACATGCATTATGCAGAGACAAGGTGGAATTATGGATGTGATAGTGGTTTTGGACCCAGTAAATGGGGAGAACAATCCTCAGAGTGGGTGATTTGTAGCAATGGAATAGAATAGTCTCCCATCATAATCCTCTCCTTTGATGTTGCCAAGGATCGACAGATGGGTAATCTGCAAACAATGTATCATAAAATATTTATTATTTACTTTGCATCGCTAAGTAGGGTTTTAGTGCAAGAATCAGTCTAGATGCTATGTATATATAATGTAAATACTATGTGATTGCGTACATGCAATATTTATTATTTACTTTGCATCGCTAAGTAGGGTTTTAGTGAAAGAATCTGTCTCAAGAATAAGAGGTGGTCTAAATTCCCAGAGCAGGTCTATTATTTAGAAGCATCCAAACCTATGTGTTGAACGTGATTTACAAAGTAACTCTGTTGATCTGTGAATATCTAGAAGTTATATTCAAAATGTTCTCATTGTGAAATTTGGGCTTATCTTTTTTAATTCTTTCCAGCTGAAGTGGAAGGGTGGCTTTCTGTACATTGATGGGATTCTTTATGAACTTTGTGAGACCAGGTTCCATACACCAACTGAGCATTCAATCAATGGAAAAATGTAAGTTCAGATTCTCACAGGTTTCTACCTTATTTTAAACATGGGTATAGATAGTTGTTTTAATTTGTGCTCTCCAAATGCAACTATCCATTAGAAATGCAAATGATGCACAGGGATTTGCATAGTGGTTGGATGGCTATCATGGCGATTCTCTTCAAAATCAATAAGTAGATAAACACGTTTCTAGATCAGGTAGTATCCAAATCTTTTATGGTTGTCTTTATATGCAGTTTTGTTTGTTGCAAATTGCAGGAAAATTCCAAGGGACTTGTTGCAGTTTAGGGTAAATTGAAATTATATCAAGGGCTTGTTGCAACTTTGGATATTTGGATTCTCTCTTAGTTTCACAAATTTTAATAAATATCCACACACAGCCCAAGAATCTATCCAGATATTATAATATGAGGAAGGATTTTTCGTCATATACCATAGTGTCATTTTAGCTGAAATTCTGGTAGCTTGTTTATGCACGTTAGCAATCACTCGTTTGGAAAAAGGGTACATGCATGTGGAATGAGATTTTGAAATCTTATTAGAATTCATTTTTTTTAATGAAATCAATTAGACATTCATCCCAACACATTTGATCTCTTAAACCATAGCTATAAGAGATTCACCAATTAGAAACATACCAACTTGTCCACATGCCAAAGACAATGGTTTTACAAGTATTATCAATGAAAGCTTTAAAATAGAAATGAGAGCACCAAAATGCAGGTTGAATATTTGAAGTTTAAGAGAATTTTTGAGAACTTATAAGATTGGTAGAATTTCTATATAGGCTAATGTCTTCAGTTTCTTTAGTAGTTCAACTAGGTAACTTTTTAATTTTACTTTTATTTGTGCAATTCTAAGAGATCTAGCCTAAGGAAATATTTCTCCCTCAATAGATGATTTTTCTTATGACTTTGTATTCAAAATTTCTTGATCAGTTGGTCAAGATTTTTGTCAATCTAAAGTTTGATTTTGAATAAATTGTTGAACATTGTTATATAAGTATTATTGATAAATTATAAAAAATGTGGAAAGTAGAAATATGTAAATATAGGTTAGAGCTTTGGAAATTTAAACAAAATTTGCAAGAACTATCAAATTAGAGAACATTTTTTACATGAGACATCTATTTTAGTTAACTAGCTCTATCTAGGTTTAATCAGTGCTTGCATTTCTAATTAGTGTAGTTTGGAACAATGTGGCTTACAATACTTGAGCCACATATAATATCTAACCTGGATTATTTTTTCTCATGAGCATTTTTGGTTTGAAATTTTAATTACTATTCCTCTTTCCTTGCTGTTTTATAATTTTTGTTTCATGTCATCTTCTTTTATATGGATAGTTTTGGCCATACATTCCCACTTTTCAAGGGAATCAAGCAGTGAAAATAACAAATTTGAAACCAAGTTGGATTTGAATGGAAAGCATTTCTATTGGTATAGGGGCTCTCTAACGACTCCACCATGCATAGAGGGAGTGATGGGGGCAGTGACTAAGAAGGTTCATGACCAAATCTCTTGAGTAATTTTTTTTGCTTTTTGTATGATATGCACTTTCATATCTTATGCATGATATGTTCCATTAAAATTAAACATCTTAGATATGTGTTAGCATTTTAATTTCTACTAAAACAGTATGCAAGATAAACCTCTCTCCAAATTAGAAGTGGAAGCTCCCTTGTAACTAAAACTAATCCTGAACACTAGACTATGGAAAAAATCTACAAGTACCCACATCATGCACGATAAATCTTTGGGGTTTTTTCTGCAAAGTGAAACAAATTAAACTTGCCCTATGTTTTTGCCTCAGGTATGAGCACAAGACTAAAATCAACTCTTCTTTTACAAATGAGATTTTATATTTTGGGATTCTAAATTGTATGAATCAACAACTAATATTAACACAACAACCACTTATCCCATTGGCTAAAAGCAGAATCCAGCAACTGTGTACAATAAACTTTAAGAAATAAATTACTCTTAACAGACAAAGAACAAATGATTTCAAAATTTGAATAACTGAAGTTGCATACTGTTGAGGGTGGTTTTCGCACAACCGGATTGCTAAGAAATAACAAGTTATTGCTCCTCTTGAAATGTAGATATGTCTATTGCAATTTTCCTTTTTGGTCAGGTCTTGACCATGATGGACAGCTAAGTGTTTGATGTAAAAGAATCTTAATTAAATAGACTCAAGTGTCCCATAATTCATGGATCTAAAAGAAAACTTATTGAAAGTGAAACTAAAGCACCCGATCATGATCTGGGGAATAACTAAAACTAAACTGAAAACACCACACTAACTTTAAAGTTATCACTTGGGCATTGTAATTTATTATAAAATTTATTGAAATAAAGTAGAATTCAAAAGTTTGACTAGTCTTGGCTAGGAAAATTATCGAAGAAGGAGGTGATGAATTCATTCATCACATCCATTGAAGGGCCACTTTGGTACCACAACTTGATCCTTTAGTGAAAATGCTAAGCTCTCCATCTTTTCTTATAGAGTGGTAAAACCCGCCAGCTCATCTTGAAAGGTTTGCAGTTCCTTCTTCCTAGTCACCATTTGGTCAATGGTCTTTGTCATACTTTTGCTTTAAACAGTTAGATGAGGCCGATTCTATTGAAAGGGCATGAGAGGCCTCTAAAATTTCTCAAATACAATAGTGACAAGGACTTGTTGTTCTCGTGCGCAAAGGATCACACACCCACTGTGTGGTATGCTCATAACGGTGAACGCCTTGGGATGTATCAGGGCCACAACGGTGTTGTCTAGTGTTGCGATGTCTCAAGTAGGCCTTTTCCCTCCTTGTTTAACCCATTTCCATTTATAGGGTTAATTGAAGCAAGATGCACTTTGTTTGAATAGGGTATAGTTCCTCTTCAAAATATTTTTTTAATATTTCTTATGATCTAAAATAAAAATTCCTACAAAAATGCCCAAGAGTTGAATTGGGTTTTTTTGGCTGTCTTAGAACCAATTTAATTTCAATTAAATTTTTCTGCTAGGGTTTTATGTGGCTAGGGTTTTAAATGGTTTTGGGTTGTTTTGCAGGCTATGGTGAAATAGTCACTGTTTTTATGTCGTTATAGCTCTAGCTATGGTTGTTGTGGCCTCAGTTGTGCATAATATTAGTCCAGACCCAATGTTGGGTTGCATTCTAGAAATGATTGCCCTTGAGAATCTTATAATGGTTACAGTGGCCTTGCTTGTCATGTCTTTGTGGGTAAGAAATTCACTTCCTTTGTGTTAATGCATGGACTAAAAATGATTTTTAGGATTTGTGGGTAGAGTTGCTTAGGTTTACAATTTTTTTATGTCATTGCTTTTTATAGCCATTAAGGCTCTAATTTCTTAGTTTAATTTGGGTTTGTAGGCCTGTCAGATTTTGCGTTAGCTAAAATGGGTTCTTTAAAAAGCTCGAAAAATCCTGTTCACATGGCTATAGGTGGGTTAAAAGGCAACTTGCAAAGATTAAGGAACTTTTGGCCACAATTAAAGGCATTGGATATCTCATGCTAATTATCTATCTAGACAGTGTATATGAAAATTCAGAATCCTCTAATAAATAATTTCCAACATAACATTTTCTTGGTTGTAGTGCAGTAGGAGATTCATTGTGATTGTTAACATTTCACATAACTATTATTAACTATATATGCAACTAGCTATTTAAATTGTAAAAACTATGATTCAGAGACATCACTAAGAGTATAATATGGGGAGTTCTCTACCATTGAAAAATTACAATGCTTCTTTGTTACTAAATGATCTATTTGTTGTAGATTAACATAGATTCAATGGTCTGCTTATATTCTATTATGTATTGAATGCACGACTGTAAAGCTAAATTCATTGTAAGTTAATGTCTCATTTTTTGAGATTTGATTTGAATTGTACAACAAGAAATATTTGGGAGTGGTTCTCACTTTTATACATGTGTTCTCATTTACTAGATTGCTTCCCTTTGGAGCTTTTCTGATTTTGATTACTACATGATAAGTTAGATTCAGAAGCCACTCATTCTGAGCTAGCTACATTTTAGTTTTTTGCACTCCTTTTTCCCAAGACATTTTTTCATCTTTTCAAGCCACAAAATTCAGTTTTGCTTGTCATACCTAAACATTTTAATTATTTAATATAAATAACAAAATATTTGTTGTGGGTGTATTGGTTCTTGTATATTATGATGGTGAGTTGTAATATTTCAAGACGGTTTACACATTTTCTTTGGTTCTTGTGTATTATAATGGCAAGTTGTACAATTTTGAGATGGTTTAAGAATTATCTTCATTTTATACTAACAACTAGAAATTCTCTAAAATGGATTGTGCAAACAAAATCCTTTTTTTTAAGTGCTTTAGATAAACTAGAAAAAAAGACTCGAAATGTTGGGTAGCACTTTTGATGGTTTATTGCACACTATTTCTTTAGAAGCCTCAATTACATTATTTCTAATAGCATAATCTCTTGGTGCAGGTCTGATCGTGTTTTACAGACTCTGCTTCAGGGCTAGATGATGGCTATTGTAAGCTAATTAATTTATTTAGAGTTTTAACCATCCTTGTAACTCAAGGATAATGAAAGCATCTCAAGCTTGGTTTCATTTTGCTACGTTCAGTAGAGTTTTTTAATTTTCAAATTACATGATATTGGTTTGTTGCAGGTGATGGCACTATTGAGTGGCTTTGTTGGTGTTTACACTGAGGTATAGGGCAAACCTTGTACTGGCAATTTTTGTCATTGTATAGAAAAAATATAACCATCCAACTTACTATAATGTTTCTAGACTAATTTGACTAATTTGCATGTTTGGTTGGTTGCTTATAGTATATTTGTTTTTGTTTTTAACATACACTAAGCATGATAGGCCTATTATGACCCTTTTTTTCCTGGGAATTTGAAGGTCCGTAGATTTGAACTTCTTGATGAAAGTTTGTTTTAAGAGAATAAGTTAACATGACCATTATCTCCTCTTGTATCTTATCAGTTGATCATTAAAAAGTGACCTTCAAGAAATATCAATGTGCATAATTTTTGGTTGTATATCTTTGGCATGATTTTTAATGTTGGAGCTATGCTTACATAGGATCATGATGAGATTATGAATAAGTATGGCAGTGTCTTGTGCACTCCACTTCATTAACATTATAGTACTTTGTGCATGTGTTAAGTATATGTTTAAATTTAATGCTTTTCTTTCTACAGAATATGGATCTGCATAGATATCAACTGGAATAATGTTGGTTCTATTGTCACAAATAAAATGCCCTTTTCCTCTGTATTCTTTGGAGGACCAACAATACAATTTATACAAATATAATCATATCTCATATGAAGTAACGTTAGGTGTTTTCAGGGGATTTTTCCATGGTTATTCACTCATCAATGTATGCATGATTATCAACCATGCTCTTAGGTACATTATTTTTTTTGGGTTTCTTACATATTACATTTCTCAAGGTGGATGCTTAACAAAATAATTTATTTTTTGTTTCCTCGGTTATATGATTACATTTGATCTTGTGTCACTTCTCTATAGTGGGGTTGCAGTATCTATGGTAATGAAATATGCAGATAATATTTTCAAGGTACAATTGCTATTACATTTAACCTATTAGTGTTATTTTGTGCATATGACTGCCCTCTGATGTTGTATCTAACATCCACCAAATTGTTACAGGTTTACTCAACTTTCATTGCAATGCTTCTTACAATAATTATTTTAATGGTTCTTTTTGGATTTCAGTTGACTCTTCCTTTTTTCTTTGGTTCTATGTAAGTATTACATTTAATGCTTTGTTGCTTTCCATTGGTTAAGGCTTCACTACACTTATTATAATTTTTCCTTTGCCAATATGAATTGATCATTTCCTTTGAAAAACAAAAAGTTTAATGTTGTTCTTCCTTGTAGGGTTGTGTCTGTATCGGTTTATTTGCATTCTAAGGGTAAGATGCCAAGGTGAAATCCAACTGTTGAAGTTAGGGATAAATATTCTCAAGAGTTAGCAAAATGATTTTTCTTTAGGGTTATCTTGCAAGTGAGGGTAACTCTTAATTCAGAACTGCTGCGGATATACCTCTAATGTCATAATGTACCAAAGAAGTTGAGCTTTGTTCCTTTTTTATTCAAGGATGGTGTACCCATTTATCACTTTAGATATTACTTTGTTATCTAAGTCACATTTAAGGAAGCAAAAGGACTCCCAACCTCCACTGAGCAAAAGAGCTTCATAGTCATTGAGTTGATATTTATATCAAATATGGCTAATTGATAAGAGTCTCAAAATTGTTTGGACCTTATACATGTAAGATACTTCATATTATCTTATTCAATTTAATTGTTTCTAGGTTGTTTAAGGGTTGAATACTAGTATCTTCCCTACTTAAGATTTTAATTGTGCATATGTAGATCAATTTATATATTTAAGACATTAGTTCTATTGTGGAATCTGTGTAAGTGATAAAAATAAGAAAAATGTTTAAATGCATAAACGTCAGCATAGTAGATTTTCTTGAGTTATTCTTTTATAAGTAGATTTGCTAATCATACATTCTCAATTTTGATAGTTCTAGAAATTATATGCAAAATTATTGTACTTGAGAAAGAACGAAAAAAGAAATTTTAAATTAGGAAAAGTAAGTAAACTAAGGTTTTCTTTCTTAATGCATGTATGCTAATATAGATCAAATTTAGAACTTTCTACATCTGAAAAATCCTAAATTTTGTTGATGGGGGAAACTGGCTATATACACACATGCACACACAAACACTCAATAATTTACACAAACTATACAAAGTTTTTAATGAATATAGAATTTCCTTCAGCCTTTGGACTTTCTACATTTGAAAAATATCATATGGCTGATAACAATTTCTCCAAAACCCATGATGGTGAAAGTGTTGTCTTCAACTCTACAACACATAAATAGGAAACTCTTGGGATTTTGAAGCTAATCCATGAAAAATAGAAAATACTGGCCCAAAAACATGAGGATTTCCATCATCATTTGGATAAACAAGCAAAACGGGTTTATTTCTAAACACTTTCAAAGAACAGTAACTGATACAAATAATACAGTTTCCTTTATTTGTTATACAATAACTGATACAAGTAATACAATTCCTTTCAACATATTTTCACTACTACATACATGGATTCTACACTGACACAAGTTAGTTGTAGGTTAGCTATAGGTGATCTATAACACCTCTATAGATTAGTTACAAACAACCCAAGAATACATCTAAAGCTTTTATATCATATTCCAATGATCATCATGTCTACCAAGAAGACATATACCTCCTAGGACTCCCATTACAAGGGTGATTTTTGGTCTACTGTTGACCATAATATCTAAAACTATACCAATAACACTCACATAAATATGTGGATCATGTCATCAAAACAAGTTTTGAAGAATACACATAATCATCTACATAAATTCTCATTCTCTCATTGCGAGTCTCCCTAGGTCTCACAATTTCTCATATGAAATAAAATCTAGGAAGAAACAATAGACTATAAAGAGAAAATATTCTAACTATACTAGATACCATGTCCTTTTTCCTTAACAATATCTAATTACTTAAACCCAAGGTCAAACTGACAGTAATAGATCAATAAATCAACAAGGATGTAAGCTTCTCAATTGAAGCAAGATCAAACTAATAACCACAATCACTATGGAATATGCCCAACACAATCCCTTGCACTCCTCAAATCTATCCTCAAAATAAACTCATGCACATGACAAGGAAAAAGAAAAATACACCATGTGATGCACTCCACAAATAAGCTCTCTAAAACTAACAATTGTAGCTTAAGATTCATTACCATGAAGAGGCAAAGCACAAAAAATAGAATGCACACGGGAAAAATAGGTGAGCAATACTTATCAAATGATTCTTTTTTGAAAGGACCAAGAGTGTGGAATGAGATTACTCCATCCACGAACAATTTCCTTATTAGGTCCATGTTAAACTTGTGTCCAACTCTAGGTGAAGGCTCCTTAATCTTTTTATTGAAGTCTCATCATAGAGCCATGTTCCAAAATTTGATTTCCAATCTCACCCAAGTCTCTAGTATCCATTAACACCTAATAGACTATCTCATGATTGAACTTTAACTATATAACTATAATCTCCAAAAACTCCCAAGGCAAAATGACCATTGTACTCAATACTAAAATACTACCACAAATCAATGCCAAAGCTCCCTTTGCATAATGAAAACAAAATCAAAGAACTAACCATGATGTGATTTGCATCTCCCTCACACAATATATATATGTTTACAATCAATTGTTACTGAAGTGCATAAATTTACTAGACATTTTTCTCAAAAAAACTAAGACCCATCATGAAAATTAATACACTTAACTAAGATTCCCTAAAAGTTATATAAATTATTAAGAATCTTTTATCACTATTAATTAATTATCATTTGGATAAAATGATTCTTAATATATATATTTCTTATTAAACTAAAATTTGAATTCAAGTAAAACTAGTATCTTGAAAATGGAATTCGTCTTTCAATTTAAACTATAATAAAATAGTGATTTGGATCTCTTGTTATTAACTTAAAAAGGGATTGATTTGAAATCAAACACAATTCTTTGCATCTAGTCTTATTAGATACCTACATTCAAAACTAGGGAAGGGAAGCTTAATTTACAACAAATACTTTAATACTAAATTTGGTCTCTACCTAATATTTAGGATTATAAAAACTTTCAAAACTTATAAGTTGATAACTTCAAGTCAAATCTATTTTATTACCTAAGTTCATTATGCATAAAACTTTAGGTTCACTTGTCATGTTGTAATTTTAAGCCTTCTACTGCTAAACTAAAAGATCTTTGCTAGGCGGTAGGAACACGAAGCATTGCATCACTTGTTATCAAAACATATTTGTTCAATTATCATCTTCACCCCATCCAATATAATACAATGTGATAATTATGTTTTGGGTTCACTTTGATTCTTAGAGTTTTCAAAATGCAATAACAATTTTTAAAGTGTCATATTTTTGTGTGAAATGTGACTCATAATATTCTTGTATTTCAATCCCATCATCACTTATCCCTAGAAATTTAGTCTTGATCTTTAGATCCCTTATTTATCACCCTAGATTAGATTTACAATTGTGGACTTGACCCAAATCACTTTAGTAATTGTAGATCTTAACCTAAAACTTTTAAAACCCAAATTTAGAATAAATCTCATTAGCTCCCTCATACTAGCCATCATGAATTGAATTAATACACTTTTGTGTTGCTTTGTGTGCTTGGTTGAACTATGTTTAAAGACATTTAAATTCACTCATTTAAAATCATGTTAGAATATGAAAAATAATAGCTAGGTCAAAATATTTTAAAGGATAATATATCGTCTATCATCTAATTGTGACATCATATTAGGTCCATTGCATGCTTGCTTATTGTCTTCTATCTTTTATTTAAAACCATAATGTTGGTCCAACAAGGGGTTTGAATGAGGAGAATTTGACCTCCATAATTCAACAAATTCTCAATGGTGTTTCTAAACACCATCAATTCTTACATAAATTTGCATATCAAAAGATTGAGGCTAATAACTTTTAATAATGAACAATCTTTTAGATCATTCTTGTGAGACATAGTTTAGATCCATGCAAGTTTAGGGTTGAACATGTTGAATATGGAGGTAATTATGTAGCTTTAAAACTTGTAAAACTATGAGATTGTAGATCTAATTAAGTGTTCTTTGTTACAAATTCTTTGTGTATGATTATCTGTTTAGATCAATTTTACCAATTGTAGAAAGAGAGAAGATTGTAGAATAATGAGACAAGAAGATAGAAGTGACACAACATATACGTGGAGAAGCCCTTTCGGAAAAAAACTCCACCACCAGAATCAATAGTGCTTGTATTATTTAACCTTAGAACAAGATTGCAATAACATTGTGTCAATGCTTGACTGATATGCTTCTTTGCTTCTTTTGCCTTCAACAATTCATCTTCACAACCTACAATAAACTCTAATAAAACTCTCTTCAACTTGCTGCAATTAATAGACAATAATGAGCCTTTAAAACTCCAAAGAGTTGTCAATTACAAAGCACAAAGCTTCTCTCAAAAACCTACGCCTATTCTTTACAAGTAGAGTTTCACATTGTAACAAGAAGTCAAATCCAATATCTCCTCAATTTAGGCACCTCAAACTGAACTCCTAACTGATCATTGGTCAAGAAAATATCTTCCAAGCTTCTCCTCAAATTTGGCACCCAAGAATGGGCCCACTTAACTGGCCTTGTAAATATCTTCTCATGCAAAATTTGTTAACTCCAAGATGCCAACTTGGGCACCCAAGGTGGGTCCAAGTCAATCTTTGTTAATTGAAACATATCTCTTCATCAATTCATGCTAACATCATGCATGATTGATCATCCCCACTTAACTGAATGTATCACTTGTTATCTATCATGCAACTAAAGTCATTAGTCATGCATTCCAAGTCAACCAAAGTCAACTAGCATTCAACTGAAACTAACTACATGCAACTGAAGATAATTGAACCATAACTGAATTAAACTGAATTGAATTGAATTGATATTGAACTGAATAAAACTCATGTAAACGTCAATCCCTAACTTCTAGGATCTTTGCATGCATTACTGAAGTGTTATCTTTCCTCCAAATAGTTAATTTTAAGCAAGGTGGGGTCCACCTTCCATGTGGGCGCCTCATGTGCTCCTATTTTGTAGGATCCCTTCTTGGGCGTCCCCACATGTTCCTATCATTTATAAATAATTACAAATGTCAATTTACATGTTCATTTCATTCGAATTTAATCTCTTTCTAATCCTAGTGTTGGGGAACACTTTCCAAGGACTTAGGAGATACATGAAATATGTTTAGGGTTACAATTAAATGACATCCTATTCCCAACATTCTCCCACTTGATATTATACATTACAATTATTCTAAACAAGGAATCATTAATTATAAATGATGTACAGGACTCAAGGCCAATGGCCTTCCTGCACCAAGAGAACTTATTTGTAGGAACTGGTTTAGTAAGATAATTTGCAACATTTATCAAAGTGTCAACTTTCTCAATTAATACCTTCCCACTCTCAACCATTTCTCGCACAAAGTGATACTGAACATCAACATGCTTAGTACGAGCATGATACATAGGATTTTTGGCTAAACAAATAACACTTTGACTATCACATTCAAGTTTAATTTGCTTGCAATTAAAACCAATACCTTTCCCAAGTCTCTATAACCAAACTGCCTCTTTAGAGGCATGTGTACCAGCCATGTACTCTACTTCTGTGGTGGACAAAGCAACCGTGGGCTACCTCTTACTCATCCAACTAATCGCAACTCCAAACAAAGTAAACACATAGCCACTTGTCAACCTCCGACTATCCAGGTCTCCTTCCCAATCTGAATCAACAAAACCCTGTACATGTCCAATGATTTGTGCATAATATCAATATCACTAGCACCATGATAAACCAAATAGTAATCAAAAGTACCTTGTAAATATCTAAACACCCTCTTAACATAAGTCCAATTTTCTTTACTAGGGTTTGACATAAACCTACTTAGAACTCCCACTACTTGGGCTATATCTGGTCTTGTACAAACCATTGCATACATCAAGCTACCAACTACACTAGCATATGGAATTTCAGACATTTCCTCATAATCAAAATCAGATTTAGGACTCATGTCTAAACTTAACTTTGTGCCAACTGGTACATGAATATTAATTGGTTTACTGTCTTGCATGTTAAACCGTTTCAAAATAGTATCAACATAGTTGCTTTGACTTAAGCAAAGCTTATGTTACCTCTATCTTTGTTGATCTCCATACCAAGGATATATTTTGCAGCCCCTAGATCTTTCATCTCAAATGTGCTAGAGAGTTGTGCTTTCAATTCTTTAATCATTACCTTATTGTTACCAATAAACAATATGCAATCAACATACAAGATAATAATTAAAAGTTGATCCTCAATAACTTTTATGTAAACACAATGATCTTCCTCACTCTTAACATAACCAATTTTCAGTGCAAAAGCATCAAACTTCTAGTACCGCATTCTTGGTGACTGTTTCAATCCATATAAAGATCTCTTTAACTTGCAAACCAATTCTTCTTTTCCTTTTACAACAAAACCATCAGGTTGCCTCATATAAATCTCCTCATCAAGATCCCCATGCGAAAAAGCAGTTTTCACATTCATTTTCTCTATCTCAAAATCATAAGTAGCAATAATGGATAAAAAGAATCTAATAGAAGTTAATTTAGCAATAGGAGAGAAGATTTCATTAAAGTCAGCTCCCTCTCTTTGGGAGTAGCCCTTGGCTACTAATCTAGCCTTGTAGGTCTTTCAAGATTACCATCTGCTCCAATTTTCTTTTTAAAGATCCATTTACAACCAATGGCCTTTCTTCCTTTGGGCAAACTCTCAAGATCCCATTTGTCACAAGTATCCAAGGAATCCATTTCCTCATGCATAGCTTGTGACCAAAGCTTGTTCTTATCTGAAGACAACTTCCCTGTAAGATCTAGGTTCATCATTAGTACTCATCAAAACAAATATACAACAAAAATCAGGTGGGCTATACCTGTCAACATGATTTCATTGTCTTGTGGATCTTCTTAAAGGGGTTTCTTCTTGTTCCTCAATATGCTCATCATGAGTATCTATCTTAGAAGAACTCTGTGAACTCTCACGCAATCCATCCAATTGTTCTTCAACATGTGCATCTTCTTGATTCTCAGTAAATTTATCTCAAAATGCATTGTTTGAGAAGTATCCTTCTCCTTTGGTTGTTCTTCTCCTGAATAAGCTCTAAATTCCCTAAAAATCACATCTCTAGATAAAGTAATTTTTGGGGTTAGAGGATTCCAAAGCTTGTAACCTTTTACATTTTCACCATAACCTATGAATATGCATTTTTGTGCTTTTGGATCCAACTTAGATCGCTTTTTGTTAGGCACATGAACAAAAGCCTCACAACCAAAGATCCTTAAATGTGCAACACTAGGTTTCCTACCTAACCACATTTCATAAGGGGTTTTATCTTCAATAGATGAACTAGGGGATCTATTGATTAAATAACAAGAAGTACTTACAACCTTGACCCAAAGGCACCGATCTAGCTTAACACTACTTAACATACTCCTAGCTCTTTCCATTAAGGTTTGGTTCATCCTTTCTGCTACTCCATTTTTTTGAGGTGTATATGGAGTAGTTTTTTGTCTCACAATTCCTGCATGCTTACAATAATCATCAAATTCCCTAGAACAATATTCACCACCATTATCTGATCTCAACACTTTTATCTTATGATATAATTATTTCTCAACCAAAGCCTTAAATTCTTTAAACTTATTAAACACATCATATTTGTTATGCATAAAATAGATCCAAGTGTATTTTGAGTCATCATCAATAAATGTGACATAATATCTAGATTTTCCAATAGAGTCAATATCCACAGGGCCCATTACATTTGAATGAGTAATCTCTAATAATCTTTTTGCTTTATTTGTTCCACTAGGAAATGAAGATCTAGATTGCTTTCCAAACACACAATGCTCACAAAAATCATTGTTTCCAATATTATAATCAGGAATATCATCAACCAATTTCTTATTAAGAATGGTCCTAAGATATTTTTCATCAATGTGGCCCAATATATGGTGCCACAACATACATGTATTTTTAGCTTCACTTACATTGGCTGATTTATTCAAATTGGAGGTATTAAGCTTAAACAAAGTTCCAATCCGAGATCCTTTAGCAACCACCATATTCCCCTTCGCCAATCTCTCCTTTGCCCACAACCTTTGTTGTGCTATTATCTCCAAAGAATACATTCCCTCCATCATATGCAATATACTTAGTGAACCACTCCTTGTTAGGAGTCATATGATAGGAGCAACTCGAATCAATAAGCCAAGAGTTATCACAAACAATATTAGATGAAATGACCAATGCATCATTACTGTCATCCAAGGATTTCTCTGTAAAAGCATCATGGCCTCTTTTCTGGATTCTTACAATCCTCCTTTACATGTCTAGGTTTCCCACAATTCCAACACTTTACCTTACTCTTACTAGGGGTTTTAGGCAGTCCTTTGGACTTGCCCTCCTTTCTTGTCTCCTTTAGGTTCCTTTTCCTTAGGCCTACCTGGTACAAACAAAGGCATCTTGGGATCCCATTTTAGAATTCCTCCTCATCTCCTCTAATAGGAGGGTAGGAATTATATTGTCCATCTTAGGATCTGCACCGCTACCACTAATAGCAACAATTAGATTTTCCCAAGATTCTAGTAAAGAACAAAGTAAGAAAATGCATTTATCTTCATCTTCTAGCTTTACATCTCTGAGGATGCTAAGTGACTTAGAATCAAATTAAAGCATTTAAATGATGTGCAACAAAATCCACCATCTTTCATCTTTAAAGAATGGTACATCTTTTGGATACAACTTATTAGTAAATTTTTGGTTTTGATAGATATCACCTATCCTCTTCCCACAGGTTTATATCACGGTAATTCCATCACGAAACATTCAAAGAGAGAACAACATCAACAAGACATAATCTTATGGTTCCTCTTGCCTTCTTATCAAGCTTAGCCAATCCTCACTTGACATCATTGTAGATGGCTTTGTCTCATTACCAACAACTAACCACTGATCTCTCTCTTCAAGGAGATCCTCCATTTTTAGTTTCCACATCTCATAACTAGATCCATTGAATCTTTCAATATCTAAACGAGAATTAGAACTCATTGTAACACACTTCTTTTACAAATCAACAATAACATAATAGTAAAATATCCCACTACAGCCAAAAAACCTTCAAACTTTTAAGAGAAAGGGGTCCCAAACTCTACCCAACCGTTAGCTTTGATACCAAATGTTGAATATGGAGGTAATTATGTAGCTTTAAAACTTGTAAAACTATGAGATTGTAGATCTAATTAAGTGTTATTTGTTACAAATTATTTTTGTATGATTATTTGTTTAGATCAATTTTACCAATTGTAGAAAGAGACAAAAGATTGTAGAAGAATGAGACAAGATAGAAGTGACACAACATATACTTGGAGAAACCCTTTCGGGAAAAAAAATCCACCACCATAATCAATAGTGCTCGTATTATTTAACCTTAGAACAAGATTACAATAACACTGTATCAATGCTTGACTGATATGCTTCTTTTGTCTTCAACAATTCTTCTTCACAACCTGCAATAAACTCTGATAAAACTCTCTTCAACTTGCTACAATTAACAAACAATAACGAGCCTTGAAAACTCCAAAGAGTTGTCAATTACAAAGCACAAAGCTTCTCTAAAAAACCTACGCCTATTCTTTGCAAGTACAGTTTCACATTGTAACAAGAAGTCAAATGCAATATCTCCTCAATTTAGGTGCCCCAAACTGAACTCCTAACTGATCGTTGGTCAAGAAAATATCTTCCAAGATTCTCCTCAAAGTTGGCACCCAAGAATGGTCCCACTTAACTCAGCCTTGTAAATATCTTCTCATGTAAAAGGTGTTAACTCCAAGATGCCAACTTGGGCACCCAAGGTGGGTCCAAGTCAATCTTTGTTAACTGAAACACATCTCTCGATCAATTCATGTAAATATTATGCATGATTGATCATCCCCACTTAACTGAATGTATCACCTGCTATCTGTCATGCAACTGAAGTCATTAGTCATGCATTCCAAGTCAACTAAAGTCAACTAGCATTCAATTGAAACTAACTATATGCAACTAAAGATAATTGAACCATAAATGAACTGAACTGAACTAAACTGAACTCCATTCATGTAAATGTCAAACCCTAACTTCTAGGATCTTTACATGCATTACTAAAGTGTTATCTTTCCTCCAAACAGTTAACTTTAAGCAAGGTGGGGTCCACCTTCCATGTGGGCACCCCATGTGCTCCTATTTTGTAGGAGCTCTTCTTGGGCATCCCCAAATGTTCCTATCATTTAGAAATAATTGCAAATGTCAATTTACATGTTCATTTCATTTGAATTTAATCTCTTTCTAATCCTAGTGTTGGGGAACACTTTCCAAGGACTTAGGAGAAACATGAAATATGTTTAGGATTGCAATTAAATGACATCCTATTCCCAACAGAACATGTGAAGATAAGTCTACACACATGTAAGTTAACTAAGGTGAAACATAACCAATTTATAGAATCCCAAGACAACCATTCATGCAAGCACTAAATTTTCATTATGTGGTGAATTGATTTTAGATTTCTACAACTTTATTTTTCTATTTTTGAAATCCAACTAAATACTGCAATTTAATTTATTTTAATTTTGTATTTATTTATTTCAACACTAACTTATTATCCTAAATCAATTTTATTTATCATTGCAATTTAATTAATTATCATAAGAAAATTTATAGAATGTGGTAGTTTTTTCCACACATTTCAATTGTTTAATCTTCCCACAACATAAAATAAATTTAAAATTAGTTTCGTAAATTTATTATCAAAACTTAATTTTTTATTTATTCATCTTTCCCTTAGAGCCATAATGTTGGTCCAATAGGGGTTTGAATGGGAAAAATTTAATCTTCACAATTCAACAAATTCTCAACGGTGTTTCTAAACATGGTCAATTCCTACATAAATTTGAATACCAAAAGATTGAGATAAATAAATTCTAATATTGAACAATCTTCTAGATCATTCTTATGAGATAAAATTTAGATCTATGTGAGTTCAAGTTCATACATGTAAGTGAATTGATGAAAAAAATACTCAATTTATAGAAGTTTGAGATGACCATTCATGAAAGCACTAAATTTCTATTATGTGATAAAACAATTTTAAATTTCTACTTCACTTTCATATTTTTAAAATCCAATTAATATTACAATTTAATTTACTTGAATTTTACCTTTATTTATTCCAACCCTAAATTATTATTCTAAGTCAACTTTATTTATGATTGTAATTTAATTAGCTATGAAAAGATAATTTATACTAGTATATATATATATATATATCTTTAAAAGTAGTCTATATAAAATACGTTCTATTTTTTTCAATTAGTAAAAATGAAAACAAAAATGATTATGGTTAAAAGAATGAAAATATAATGTTGTGATACTATCCATTTTAAACAATTGAAAAAATCAATAAAAATCATTTTGTTTTCATTGTAATTTAATTAATTATAAAAAGATAGTTTATATAAAATAGTAGTTTTTTCCATAATGATTATTTAATCATCAAACAACATAATGTAAATCTAAAATTAATTTCATACATTTATTATCAATTTTAATTTTTTTTTTTTGATACATAAGAGAGTATTTTATTGATAATGGAAACTGAGATACAAACGTCTAACATGCAGGTAAGAGGGTGAATTGTAAAACCACTAAACTCCAGCCCTCAGAAGCAACTACAAAACCATACAAGATAACTACCCAAACCACTGAGAACCCAACCTATATTATTGGTGTCTACACAGCCATTGCAACCACTAAGAAACCAAACCACATTAATGGCGTCTACATAGCCATGGCAACCAAAAACCATACAGACTAGAACTAGCAACGACGAACCAAAAAACGAGCATCACTAGCTTACAAAAAATTGTTCAATTTAGCGAAATCTTCAAATTCCGCCTTCCACCCCACATTGTCAACCACCATTAGTCCGAAGAACTTCTTGAGAAAGATAATCGTGATCGCCACAATCGACTGATACCACATCAAACTCGGACCCTGCAAATCCAAAAGGAAGGGAAATATTTTCACCATCTCCTCCGAGCTCACCCTTTCCATGTCACAAGGCCTCAGACATCCCCTGCCTTCTACCACCACACGAAGAACCTTGTCAACACCTTCAACTAAGTCTGCTTTGAACAATTTAACCAACAACCTTTTTGCTTTCGCCTTCGGCTCTAGATTGTCCAAAAGAGAGGCAAGGAAACATGAAGAGACGTACAAATTGTCTCTCCCGTACTCCCTGCACTCCAAATGACCGAAGCCCAACACCATTTTCACAGTCGCAAGCACCAACGGATCATAATTCATCAGAATTCGTTTCAATCTCTGGTCTGTGACCTCCCTAAATGAGGCCTGTCTCGCCGACGACCGTAGAGAGCTTGGGGTGTTGGCCCCAGACCGGGCAAGGCCCGCCACCGAAACCTCAATGAGAAATTTGGAGCTCTTCGCCATTCTCGTCCCCTCACCATAAACACTTGACAAAAGAGAAAGAGAGAAACCCACCAACGCCACACAATTGTAGAGAAAGTTTGAGGCAAAAAATGCGCTCAGCTTGCAATAAATAAACTCGGACTACGAAAGTGCCGCCAACCTCCACAAATTGTACTCCACCCTACGTTGAGATGTCTTTACTAAGACGGGAGCACACCATTCCATTAATATCGATTATCACCATTCATTGAAACAAGTGTAAATTTTGTCCGACATCGTACGTCCAGCCTGTCGACAAGACAAGCCAACACCATCTTTCAAACAATCTGCTAGCTTGACACCAAAGACCCCCAACTATCCGCCACCGTGACAACCATGCCACCTCCCCCCGTCATCATGGAGGGTCACATATCCTACCATCCACATCAATTTTAATTATTTTTTATATTCAACAAAACAGTTACAAAAATAAATTATTATCAAAATTAATTTCGTACTATTCTCATCAATTATTCTCATTACTTGTACAACCAGGAATACGGAATATACATTCATCTTCCAGCTGTAACAATCGTCAATACAAATTAAAAATTAAAAATTATGTTGGTTTCATGTGATATGCAAATAAAAAATCATTTCAATAGACTGCAAATATCTTTAACGGGTTTCACAAAGAAATATTCAAAAGACAACTCAGATTAATAATTCTCACTCTCTGCCGCGGGAGCTTTGTTATTCCGTCATAGCCGGGACAAATTTCTCCAAAAATTTAGGGCCAGTTTGGCCTATTCAGCGGAGGTAAGGTTTTAGATTTCCTTACGGCTCTGGAAAAAACAGCAATGGAAGGAGGGTTCAACATAGACGTCACCAGCGATGGCGCTGCTCGCTTGCGTGAGGCCATTAAGGGCAAGCTCTCCCAGTTCATGGGCACTTATACCGACGACGTTTTAGCGGTGGGTTTAGCTCAATTTTTTTGTATGCTAAGTTTTCCGTGTTTTGAGAGATAGGGCAAACCTTCCACGTAATTAGATGCACTATTTTATCCAGTTTCAACATTTTATCACCTCCATTGCGTATTTGAACCTTGCGATTTGCCGTGAATGCATTGTTGTTCAATTGTTTCACCTCTCCCGTTTGACGAGGGGTGCTTTGAAATTAGGTCGTGGTTTTCAACGGAAATTTTAGCGCACAGTGGAAAATCGGGGTCCAGTTTCAAGTAATGCAAATTTTGAAGAATTAACCAAGAATTCAGGCTTACAACTTCTCGGGCAGGAGTTTAATTGCATGAGTTTACTGTTGAATTAGATGAATTATGCTGCTTAAAATTTGAGCGTTAATTACGTGAAATTGTTAAGGCGATAGAAAACCTAAATTAGTATACATAGCAGCACATGCCTCGGGAGTCCGACATTTCTCGAGTCACTGCAAATGTACGTTCCGTAAAATTCCCCAGGTATTGCATAAGGCAAGGTTACCAATTATGGTAGATATTATGATATCCACAGTATTTTCAGTTTTCTCATTCCACTGTGTAAAAGCCTGATTGAACGGTGAGGAATTTATAAAGATATCTAGTATATTTCTTATTTTGAAAAAACCTAAAAGTGGATGTGAAAAAATTAAAAGATACTTTTTATGAATGATGGTAAATAAATAATTAAACCTCAAAATTTTGTATCGGCGCAACAGCTTAAAATACAGGCTAGAAAACTGGTTTTGGTTATATATTCAGAGCTCCACAGTTGCACTTAGATTTGTTTTGGGCAGTTCTGGGTGTACGTGTTGTGATGAATTTTTTAGTTATTATAATTTGATTTTTTCTATGCTTATTGTATTTTTTCAATAGATCAGTTTTTTCTTCTGTATTTTAGGCACAGTGTATAAAACGTATGAGAGTTGCTACCTTGGTGTAAGGTTTTTAAATAGGAAAGCTGGAGAATATTTTAAGCATGTACCTATCCTTTTCGTCTTTTTCTTTTTCTTATTTCATTCTTTTGTGGGATCTGCGATGGTGTAGATGCAGATTTTAAGACTGCTAGTGTATAGGTGGATTTTAAGTTCCTTATGCAGTCTTCGTGAAGTATTCTTTGGTTTATTGCTTCTTATTCTGCTATTTCATATAATTTTAATTTTTGATGGACTAATTGTTGGATTCAATTTTCCAATTACAGGAGTATGTTGTTGTTCTTGTCTGTCATGGAAAGCATCAGGATCAGGCAAAGAAAGACCTCGATGCATTTCTTGGTGAGCACAGCATCCCATTTGTTACATGGTAAGTCCAGTTTTTTGAGCCTTTCATATGTCCTTCGAGCTGAATTGTTTTGCGAGCAATATTATCCAATAGATGCATTCATATGAGAATGACATTAC
>VDFB02066733.1:0-17594 GCA_007258455.2 Sequoia sempervirens | reverse complement strand
CATGCAAATAGGGAGTTTTCCTGCAAAATACAATGACCATTTGTTTATAGGGGCATTGAAAATAGGTTCCATCTTGTGCTCGACAAACTATCTATGTAGAAATTTGTGGGAATCAAGGTTGGATATTGTTTTGCACTACTTGCACTTGTTGTTTTATTCTTTCTTGTTTGTGGGGACCGCCTTTTCTAATATTTTATCTTTGTTTGGTTCTAGAGCGATTGTTATATTGTCCTTAGATGTCAAAATGGCAGATTGCTAGCTAATTCGAAAACCTAGATATTTATTTAGAGATCAAGAAGAAAAAATAGTTTGATGTGAGTCACCCTTCCCATCCAAATGAGCCTCAACATTTGGGATTCATACATCCTCAAGATAGCATGATGCTCCTACAAATATCAGTCTTGTTAAAGGGATAAATATTTACCAAACCAAATGGACAATAAAAGGTTGGGTAACAACTAAAATGGATATGCACCATTATAGTAAATAGGGATACGAGGGCCAAGTATTAAGCTTTTTCATTATTGATAGTGAGGGAACAAAAATATGAATCACTTGCTTTAATGACAGAAAAATTGGATTATGATAGGGTTGAGGTGGGCTGTACTTATTATGTGTCAAAAGGCTTGGTGATACAAGCAGATAGGAAATTTAATAAGTTGAACAACCACATGGAAATCATTTTGGATCAAAACTCGATATTGAAAAGCTATGACGATGAGGTATTTGTGCTGGAAAAGTATTTAAATTTATGCCAATAAATAAAATTGGAAATTGCAACAATAACAACTTGATTGATATTATTGGGGATGTGATGCATGTAGGAAACGTATCGAATATTCAAAGAAAAGATTAGTATGAAATGATTCACAAAACTATTAAACTTAATGATTTTTCATTATCTTGCATTGACGTTAATTTGTGGGGCTCAAATTGGGAAGCAAAGGGTGACAAGTTGGAAAGGTTGTACACCCCTGGTTTGGTTGTCATCCTTGCCATTAAAAGTACATGTGTTGGATATTTCAATGGAACTATTGTGAACACAACGATAGGGAGTCTTCTATACATAAATCCTAACATTCCAGAAGCACAACCCTTGATCCAACGAGGACATATTGATCCACCTACCCTTGATCCCTCCTGGATAGTGCTTCAAAAGGTTGGTTTGGCAAATGTGAGAATCACTATTGGATATATCTTGGATCATTGTCTTGGCTTGCAAGAAACTTTGTAGGCTACTTTCAAGGTAACAGTGAAATATATTAAAACTGATGCATTTTGTTACATTGCATGTCCCTTGCAGGCCAATGGTAGACAATGCAAGAAAAAGAGTGAAGATTTTGGCAAAAATATGTGGTTCTGCCCTAAATTTCAGACAATAGTTGATTGTGACTTTTGATATTTGTTGTAGCTAAATATGGAAGACATCACAAGTGATATTTGGGCTATTGCTTTTGATGAGGTTGCAACAAGCTTATTGCAAATGTCAACAAAATAGCTTTACATGTTGCAATATGAGTCTTCTGATACAATGATTGCTGAGTCTATTATCAATGGTGTCACCTACACCTCATTTGTTTTCATTGTGATTATTAAAACTCAAACCTATAATTCAGAAACAAGGCTTGAAACAACAATAGTCAAAGTTGCAAGAATTAACTTTGAAGTTGAGTGCAAGTTGTCATATTTTTATGCAATTTGCCCTACTGTGCAAGACTCTCTAGAGATAATTGTCATACTGCCTTGAATTCCAAATAACCATGCCTAATTGTGACTTTCGATGTTTTTTATAGTTTTTGTTCACTGGACACCTATTTCCTTTTCTTTCTTTGGACTTGTCACATTAGAAGACCTTTCCTTTCTATTGTCATTGCTTTGTTGCTCATTTAACTAGTTACATATTGAGACAATGGACTATAACTTATAATGTTTAGCGAAAAAAGATACACTTCTTTTCTTTTGTATTGTTTATGTCACTTATAGTTTTGTTTCGCTTTAAGTGTATGTTCCTCATTTTATTTTATATTGTTTGGTTATATAGTTATGTCACCCTATTTAACACATGTATCAGTATTTACAGTTGTTCTTATATATACTTGTGGGCATGTTGTATGCATGTATACATTTACATATGCATATACATAAATATATATGCATGTAATTCAATTTTTTGAGTTCATAAAACATTTTGATACAGATGTGTGTAGATATATGTGTTTGTAATGGATTTGTATGCATATATGCATGCAAAATTCAATATTTATATGTATTTGTGATTTTTTAATATCAATATAGTTATTTTCTTCTTGTCTATTTCAATTTCTACATACTCTTATCTCTCCAAAATTGTTGTTAGCTATAATGTTGGCTCCATTGAATCCATGACTATTAAATGCCATCCTTCCTTTGCATTCATAAAGGCACATCACATATGGTTATCTTCCATTTTCTTAGAGTTGCATAAAACTTTATTTTTGTTATAATATTTTATTTGTAATGTTCAATGATGACTATTCTCTATGGCCTATGCATCACTTTTGTGAAGTTTCTTGAGTCCAACTTGTTAAAATATATCATTGCATAGGATTAAAATTCAAAATGTAATTGAAATTTTATCATTTTATTTTTGTTGTTCTAATGTTGTTTTGAATGTTCTCAGTGCATACAATATCTTGATAAAGCTATGTGTAGATATATGTGTCTGTAATACATTTGTATGTGTGAGTGTATCTCTGTATATGCATCTAATGCTTCTTAAATGTTCTCCCTACTGCTTTGCCATGTCTCATCATAATTTCATGTTACATATGAATATCATATGGTTCATGGCTATAATGAACATTTGTTGTGTATGTTGTGCAGCTTGAAATCTACAGCCCAACACTAAACAAAGCCTTATTGAAATAACATAAACTGCTCAATTAATTTGGTAAGTTTTAAATGCAAGGTATTATTGCAACCATCGCCAATATATGGAACCCATACATGAAATAATGTTGTCATGACAAGCTGTGCCAAGTGATGTTTATGTCCTCTACTGAGGTAACACACACATATATGTAAATAAATAAACTTGTCTATATTTCTTTTCACATGTATTGACAATTTGGGTGTGCATATGTATGTATGTTATTTGCAAAAACACTTGTCATAGTGGTGCCTCACAATCTTGATAGCAGGTAAAGCTACAAAACAACAATCAACAATGCCTTATGGAAAATAACATAAACTATTCAATTGCTTTGGTAACTTTAGAACTCTAAATACTATTGTGGTCATTGACACTATATTGAAAGCATATATGAAACAATGTTGATATTGAACTATTTTATTGCTTTGCAACCATCTCCTCTATATGGAAACCATAAATTATATTAATATTTATTGCTTTGCAATGATTGCCTCTATATGGAAAATTTTAGCCGATAGGCTATATGTGTGAACTTTGGTCAAAAATTTTGTTAGCCTTCTCAATTTTTAAGTTGCTGAGTAGCAATCAACAATGCATATATATATATATTTGCATCTACCTCCACATACATATATATTAGTGTACATTTTGTTTTCCAATTGCATCTTTATCTATTGCATGCATTTGATGCATATACAAGAATCTGTTGCTTGGAAATACATAGCCACAAAAAAGTATGTGCTTATTCTATTGTGTTTCATTTTCCTTTTCCTATGTGAAAATATGTATGTATGCCAAATTAGAAGTAGACAACATATGCTCCTCCCCACTTTATTGTTTTCAGAAGATAGTTGTTTTTTGTTTCCTCCTCAAAAAGGAATTCTTACAATAATAGGGCTTATATTAAGCCTAATAATAAACATTGATATCACCATTCATCATAGTGGTGGGTAGTGTATGTTCTTGCTCGGGGGCTTGGTGAGAGCCTATGAGGCTCCATGACCCAATATGGTAGGGTGGAGAGTAGGCCTTTTTTTGTTTTATTCCATTTACTTTACCTATGTGCATATATGTATATTTGTGAATTTAGCCATGGAAAAAATCCATCCCTATGTACAACTATGTAAATATGTGAAATCAGATGTAGGTGAGTGATATTTCCATGCTAGCCTATGCCAAGTGATGTTGATCTCTCATCCTGTGCAAGGTGATGTTTATTTGCTTTGCTCGCATTGTGATTTCTATATTGCCAAGTCCACCTATGACTATATATGTATGTTTTCTACTTATACACTTTAGATGCATGTATACATGTATAGATTTTTCTTTGTAAATGTATATGTGGACTATTTAATTACTTCCCAACTATCGACACTACATGGAAACCATAAATCAAATTTTCAACCCTTCTAGCATTGGACTCCTAGTCAAGAAAAATATGGTAGGTTTTTTTTTTTATAAATTGGAAGTGTTTGTTGTGATGATAGGGAATGCCAACCTTTCTAGTTTTAAATCATCCAGTTGTCCAGCCACCAATTGGGAAAAACATGTCAGCCTCCTTGGCGGATGGGTAGAGAAATCCAACAAAGTTAAATGCTAGTTCACATCAACATTAATTGTTTTATGGTTTCCATGAAGTGATGATGGTTGTAATAACACCTGCCATTTAAAGCATGGGAAAACATAGAGAAATCCTGTGCAATTTTGATCATCCATTATTGTCTACCATTGTCTAGCCTTCCCCTCGCTATCAAAACTTATGAGCCTAATGTGTGCTTGGAGGTTATTTTATGTTTTTTGCATGAGGGAATGGTTGCAAAAGAAATAGCCAAAAAGTTTTAGATGTGATAATTTTTTCCCATCTTTTGCATGTCACAAATCCAACATTCATCTCTTATGTGATATGTATGTATAGATATGTAGAGAAATTCATTCACAAGGAATCCTTCCTATGCTTATTCTTTTCATAAGGTAGTTTTTTTGGTATGTTTATACTCTCAATTTCAACATAAATTAATTGTTACTTTCCATCACATAGCCCTGTCTTATTCATTGAGAGATTTTCATAACATTTGAAAAAGCGAACGGGATGGCTACTGGTACCCTGAAAAGTTTGTGTTTTGTTGTTGGAGACCAGCATCGTGCATTTATTCAAATTGATTTTGTTAACTAAAACATGTGGTGCTTGTTCTTGTGTCAAGTAATTGTCTCAGGCTTATGATTTTCAAGTTATTTTTGTAAAAAAAAGGGGGAAACATAATCCACAACATGTGTCAAATTACATGTAGCCACATATCTATCTCAACCTCATCTATGCCCTCATGTCTTAGCGTAATGGTATCATAAAATAGTTATTAATGATGCCATGAGGATTTCTACATGTGGTCACTTCATCTTTGTCAAGTGTTACTATGCCTTGCTATTACATACCTTCTTGTGCTTGGATGTAGACTGCCTTCCATAAGCTTGTAGTCTATGTTCTTCCAAAACAACCAACCACTTGTAAGTAACACCTGCCATTTAAAACCTCAAAAAACATACCGAATGTTTGTGATGATGGCAAGCTTCGGTGAAGGTGAAAGTGCGGTTAGCTAATGTGAAATTTATGTGAAGGTGGTTGGATGTTATTTTGTGTTCTTTGCATGGGGCGATGGTTGCAAAAGCACTACAAAAGTGTCAGTTGTGATAATTCTTTGCCCATTTTTTACAGGCATGAATCCTGCATATAACACTTAAAAATATAGTTTATCATTCCAAGAATGTCCCATAAAATATACTTAGGGGTCAATATGTATCAATGGCGTTTGCATCTACTATGAGATACATACATATCTGTACATATGGGAAATACATTGTCTACCACTATGAATAATGGTGGCATCAACATTCCATATAATACTCAAAATACACTTATCATTGCAAAAATGTGCCAATATGTATCAATGTTGTTTGCATTTGTTATGACATACATCCAAATCTGCACATTGCAATGTTCATCACTATGGTCAATGGTTGCATCAATGTTCCATATAACACTTAAAATACATATTATCATTGCAAGAGTGTCCCAATAGAATAAACATAGGGATTAGTATGTATCAATGTTCTTTGCATCTACTATGACATACATACATATCTGCACACAAGGGAAATCCATTGTCCATCATTGCGATCAATGGTGTCATCACGAAGACTTTTCTATTGCTTTACCAACCATCCCCCCACATAAAAAAATACAAAACAAGTGATTTGTATTTCTGTCTACTCACTATCAATAATGTCAAAGCTGAATACTTGGTCCTCACATCCTTGTTTATTGTAATGATGGCTATCCCTTTTAGTTGTCATGTGACCTTTTATTGCCCATCTATTGGATGTTTTCTACATGTAATTCCACATACATACATTTCCACACATTGTTTTTGTGTCTATATATATCCGAGCAACAGATCCCTAGAAATGCATCTAAGGAATGCAATGCCTGTATATCTACTTGGAAAACAAAATATGTACTAATATATAGGTATCATCGAGAGCAAGCCTCATTTTTTTGTGTTTGATTTTATATTTCCTATGTGAAAATCTGTGTGTTTTCGACATTAGATGTAGACAACATTCATATGTTTGAAGACCACATATGGATATATATATGTAATAGCTTATGACGGTCCATGGCCCAATATGGTAGGGTGGAGAGTAGGCTTTCTTTTGTTGCATTTCATTTTATTTTCCCTATGTGCAGATATGTATCTGTGTTATTATTTCTCTTAGCCTAAAAAAGGAGTTGTTTGAATGATAGATTGTATATTAAGTGTAATAAGAAACATTGATTTCACCATTCATCAAAGTGGTGGAAGATGCATGTTCTTGCTTGGGGGTTTGGTGAGAGCACATGAGGCTCCATGACCCAATATGGTAGGGTGGAGAGCATGCCTCATTTTTTTGTGTTCTATTTTATATTTCCTATGTACACAACTCAATTCTTCACTTGAACTAGGTTCTTTAGCATTATGCATAGATCTTCCTTTCTATTTTGCTAGATATTGCAAGATAAGGCCAACAATTATAGTGCACTATGAATCAAATAAGAGGATCATCTCCAACAATTTTGTTCATTGCCATCATCATGAAATGTTTCTATTCTTATAGTAACTGTATTGCTTCTCTTTTCCCTCTTGATTTCCATGCATATAGAATTTTCACCAATTCTAAATTTGCTTCCTTATCATTTTTTATATGTGAGATGTAATCATGGTCATACTACATCACACCCTGTGTAGAAGGTGTGCCTCCACCTTCTTTATTTTATCTCTTCCATTGTAGGTGTATTACATAATTTTTTGTTATAAATTATAGATATTGGTTACCAATGAAACATGTTCACCTCACTAAACTTTACATTTTCCTTATGTGTACCTATATCTGATTCAAACTATTTTAGATTGCAACCTCATTCTATTTATATACATTGTATATAGATTTTCAAAATTCTAAATAGCTTTACGATCACACATTTGCATGGTGTACGACCTTCAACTACATTCTATCTATATACAATGTGAGGCTATATATCTTTTATTCCATCTCTTATTTCACAATTGCATGCCAATTTATTAAAAATGTATAACATTGATTTCAACTCAAGCAATTTATTAGGTGTCAAAGCATTGCTTTCACCATTGATCAAAGTGGTGGACAATTTATTTATTTTCTCAGGGGTTTGGTGAGAGCACATGAGGCTCCATGACCCGATATGGTAGGGTGGAGAGCAGGCCTTTTTTTATTGTGTTCATACTGCAATCCATTGCATGCACAAGGTATGCCTACATTTTATTTAATTGTTTCCTTCTATTACAACTACATTGCATATTATTTGTTATAAATTATACAACTCTTTATATTTCCTCATTTAGATATTGTCTACCAATGACACATGTTCATTGCACTAAACTTCACATTATCCTTTCATGTTTGTAGAGAATAATCAAGCCAAACAATCCTCCTTCATGGATGTTTTAAAGCCATTATATCTTCTACGAAGTCAACAGGTGTTGAAACATTGCTTTCACCATTGATCAAAGTGGTGGACAATTTTTTTTTCTCTGGGGTTTTGTGAGAGCCCATGAGGCTCCATGACCCAATATGGTAGGGTGGAGAGCAGGTCTTCGTTTGTTTTCTTCATATTGCATTCCACCACGTGCACAAACTATGCCTACATTTTATTTATTTCATCCCTTCTATTATAGGAGCATTGCATATTATCTATTATAAATTATATAACTCTTTATATTTCTTGATTTAGATATTTTCTACCAATGATAGATGTTAATTGCACTAAACTTTACATTTTGTTGTCATTTTTGTAGAGCATACTCCAAAGATAATGGGAATTTTGATAAAGTAATGTGTTATAAATGACCTTTGAGAATAATCATAGTGACTGCAAAATTAGTCACAATAGTCAAATAAATAATTAGATCCTCATAGTCGCTATATTAAGTGTAATAAGGAACACTGATTTCACCATTGATCAGAGTGGTGGACAATATATGTTCTTGCTCGAGGGTTTGGTGAGAGCCCATGAGGCTCCATGACCCAATATTGTAGGGTGGAGAGCATGCCTCATTTTGTTGTGTTTCATTAAATTATATTCCCTATGTGTAGATCTCTATGTTTCTGACATAAAATTCATACAAGATTCATATGTTTCATAGGCTATATATTAAGTGTAATATTAAACATTTCTTTGAGCACTGATTACATTGAAACAACAATCTCTATTTTTAAATCTTGCACCCAAATTTTTTTACATGTAATCTCTAGAGATATATTCCAATCGCATGTAAAGTTAGATTACCAAATAAAATGAAAAAATATATAGTTCAATTTTTTTGTGCTAACCTAATTTTTCATTAACATCAACAAAATCCTATGGATGCAATTATCTCTTTATTATTATGGTTGTCCATGACTTATGTAAATATACTTATTTGACATTTGTATGTCCTATTGCAAATCAATAATATTCTAAGCTTTCAAATAATTCTATTATCCTTTTGACATAGCCTACATGTATTAGTACCTTTATCTGTCCCCTACCATTTTAGTGCAATGATATCATAAAAGGGTTATTAATGATGCCATAAGGATTCTTAAATGTGGTAACTTCATCTCTCTTGGTATGTATCAATCTTGTTTGAATATGCTATAACATACATACATATCTGCACATAAGGGTAATAAGATGAAACACAACAAAATAAATGTTCCAAATAACACTTACAATATAGCTTATTATTTGCTACATGAAGATATGCAAGCATCCTCTGCTCTCTCTCAGATTGCATTCTTTCCATTTGGACTCCCCTCTGCCTATCAGCTCATTGTTGCATGTCACTACACACAGCTGCTAGTTTTAGTTAATTTACAAAATTTAATAGGATTATTCATCAATTTTTTATTTTGAAAAATTAAGAGATAATAATTAAAATATTAAGACTAAATAATAAATAATTAAGTTTTAAAGAATAAATATTTATTATTTATTTTTTGTGAGGTTAATATTAATTCTAATAATTGAATGACCTTCTTTGAAAAAGATTAGAATATGAAATTCAAATCTAAGTTTTGGATTATGAGACTATGAAAGAGATAAAATGAGTTTATCTATGAACAAGGATATAATTGTGTTGGGTGGCTTGGTATTGGAAAATGGTGTGCCACATTGTAATCTAAGTAGTTTATCCTTGTAAAGGAATAATGCAACATCCTTACAACCTCCTTTCCTTCTTCATTCATGTTTTCTCAAAAAGGGTTGTGCTAGAAAAACATAGTGGGGCCTATTGTAAGATAGAGTAAAGACTCTTTAATTCCTTTATGATAATGAAGTTCCTTTTCCAATGTACAATAATCAAATTCACACTAATAAAACTAAAGTGATTAAAAAAAATTGAGATAAAGATCCATGCAACTATTATTGAGTTTTTTTTGGATTATGGTTTATGAAAATGTTTGATGAGCTTAATGACACTAGATGATGTCCTTAAATACATAATCCTAAATAGTCAAGTAGAAATTTTTATGTGTTAGTTGAGAAGGTAGTAGAAATATTCAAGGAAATTGGTCATGGAAGCAAAAATATCAAATTTGAAAGAGGTGTACTAAGTCACAATATGTGGTCTAATCCAAATATTGGGACCTCATGCCATACATCATAGTCCTAGGCGGTAAACTATTCAAAAAATACATTGAGATGCGTGTGGTCAAGCTATAGTGAACAACAATGACATGTGAGTAATGAATTTTATAATAGGATTCAACTAATCTTCTAAATGAACAAATTGATTGTTAAGGCTATTTATTTACAACATATACCCAAAGTGGTATAAATAAATGGGTAAGAGTGTAGCCTAGTTGTTTTCACTTCTATTTCTTACAAGTTAATATATCTATTAAAAGTATTGTCATAGTGTTAAAAATGCAAGTTATGGGTTACAATTCAAGTTTTTCCCAACTCAATTGGTATAATGAATGTAATATTGCAATTGCAACAATCAAATTTGAAATTTGTAAGGTGCTTAGGTTTTATTAATTTTTTTAAAGTTGAAAACTAGCCATTTTAATAATATGTCATTACTTAAGATATTGATTACATATTTGACTTGTTGGTAACCATTCAAAATTAAAATTTTATGGATCTTATGTTTTCTCATGTTGTCCTAATATCCCAACAATTATAAGCAATGAGAAATTTTTCTTTAGGATTTTAAATCTTCAATGATTTTTCCTATGTCACCCATGCCACATCTCAAGGACAAATTATTGGTGAATGAACTCACCATGGTGGATAAACATCTAATTTGCATTTCTTTTTCACATATCATCCACACTTGATTAGACTCCCTTCCTACTTGTGCCCACTATTAGGTATTTTCAAATATTGGACCTTTTCTATTTGATATTGAGTGTAGTTGGTCCCTCCCATGTACATAGGTGGCACATAACTTGTGTATATGGTTTCATCCTAGTGGTCCATAAACTATCTAGTGGATAAATCAAATCTAGGCAAGTGGCATGGGCCACTAGCATTGGACAATGGATTTCCAAGGTGATTTTAAGTTCTATTTCCACACATATTTTGTCCAAAACTGCATGGTAGTCAACAATGCTTGCATGTGCATTTGTTTGAATTTATAGCTCTTTTTGACAAACTTTTGGAGTATCATGGTAGGACATAGGACTTTTTAGCTCTATTTTGTGTTGTATAGCTATGCAGATTATGTGGCTTCTTTTCATTCATTGTAAGATTCTCATTTAACATGTATAATTATTTTTCTCAAAGTGTAATGGAGCTATGTAATGACCATGCCTATGAAATATTCAAATGCTTATAAAATTTTAATACTTTTGTCCGCCTATAATGAAGAACAATGATTTTAGATGAGATACTAGTTGTTTCTCGAGATCAATGGTAATGCTTTATTACCCCATAAATATTATAATTCATTGGATGCCCTCCTTTTTGTGAGCTTTTACACTCTAATAATATGATTAAATTATGTCCCACATGTCTAAAATTAGGGTTTTATCTCCTCTTTGGTTGTGATGGTGATATATTTCTTGTAGAGAATTTTTTACTTTAAGATTATGGAAACATTTATGGGCTAGTCATTTGTTGGTAGAAATGAGATGATATTGTTGACAACCATAAGTATGTGATAGGTTTTTCTCTAATTTACCAAGTCATGTGTAAGTTTGTATCTAATTCATGAGAATGCAAGGTAAACAAAGAATTTAAGATCTTGAGTTATTTATCTTTATAATTTATCACTTTGGTGAATATATTGTTTCCTTTTCCTATTAATATGGAGATACATTCTATAGGTGTTTTAGAAATTTTAATTAATTTGTTTACTCACATAATTTTACAAATTGTCTTTTTTATCCCGCTCTATTAACAAATGATATAAGAAGGATTTCCTTCCTTATTCAATTGTTTCTATTTTTTATTTTAATTATTTACTAGTGGCAATAAGAAATTGGGTTTAATTAAAATAATAGGACATAGTTTCCTATACCAATGAAGTTGGCTGAACTAGGAGCTTTGTGTCGTATACTAAAAGAAAAGACATGATAGTTTTTGGTGGGTTTGATGCAAATGAGAGATATTTAAAATTATAAGTACAAGGGTATTCTTAATTCCATAATAGACCATGTATATGTTTGTAAAATTGTATGATTGGTATTATATTCTATTTTTTAAGTGTATTGCTATATTCCATTAAAAATATTTTTTTACATGTTTAGCTATAATTGTTGTGAATGTTTCCATGAGTTTCATATGTATTTTTAGGGATTCGATACATTCATCTAGCTACATTTTCTATCTTGAGTGTTATGTTTTATTAGTTAATCAACATAAATATTGTAAAATCTTCGTGATCTTTCAAAAAGTACATCTTTTCATGATATGTTCATTTTCTCATGGACTGTTAAATTATGCTCCTAGTTTGATGATATAAATATTTTGGTGTTGTGCTTTTCATGCATAGGGCCCCATTTATGTGTAAATAAAAAATTAAAACCATTTTTCCTTCATTGTCATTGTGCTATAGCTCTTTGGGTTCTATAAACATTTATTATTTTAGTGTCTAAAATTCATCTTAGTTACCATATTAGGATTAATACGCTATTCTAGAGAGATTTTTCCTATCATTATTCCAATACACATAAAAATGATGGATGTAAATCATTTATATTTTTATAGTGTTATTTTTTCTACCAAAATTTCATAACCCATTGATTTAGTAACATTTTATCTTAGGAAATCCAAGTCAAACATTATCTTTGGAGAGGTTTTTCATTAATTTTATATTTATAAACATTTTTCGAATAAAATTAAATTTTATGAATCATTGGGGATAATTTCTAGCACATCTTTTATCTCATGCATCATTTAATTTTCTACTTGGATGAAGCTTTAGGTCTTGATATTGGTAAACTAACACATCAAATCTTAGTGATAGGTTATTGAAGCTTTTAAGTGGATAGGGTATGGTTAATGTATAATAATAGTTTTGTTGCATCATTTCTCTATATTTATATTGTATTAACCTTAAAAAATAACTCCTTGGACTAATATAGCCCAAATAAGGAGAAATTTTCATCTATCATGCATTGGCCTATAATTATCCGTCACTTGATTATAAGTCTTTGCTAATTGTTCTAATTTAAAGTTATCTTATATTAGGAATTGAGCTTGTATTTTAGAGAATTTTGGTAATAGATTTTGAGTGCAAGAAAATGGTACCTATGGGGAGAAGCACTGGGTTTACATAATCTTAATGTGCTAATTTAAAACATTTTAAGACCTTGTTAAATATCCACTATTTAAATGATCACATTTTCTTAATAAGTGAAGAGTGGAAACCCTATTCGATTGATCCTACTTGAAGACTTGATAGAAGAGTGAAATATGGAAGAAATAATGTATTCAAGAAAAAATATCAAGGTACTAAAGATCTAGCTATACTTGGAAAAAGAAAAGAAATAACCTAGTGAGCTAAAGAATTAGGCAAGTCAACCATAACTGCTTCTAATGAACATGAGGATATTACATCTAGAAGAAATAATCCAACCTAATATTCTTCTCATGAATATAAGGAAACTACATATATAAGAATTATATGTCACCATAACCATTTACTTTATATTTTTAAAATTAAATAGACAGTATTTTCATAAATTTAAGAGAATATTTTTAAATATTTCAACCTCCATGTTTCCACAAACATAGGCTTAATCTACCTTCACCACCACCTTTAAAGCATTGTACACTTGTTCTTCTAATAGCAAATGCTCTGTCATTTCCCCCTATAGTTTTTACTACTCCTCTATGTGGTTAATATAAAATATATAAAGTTGGAAAAGTATCTCGATAGAAACTAACATGTACCTTCTCTTGAGGAGTGCATATTCATGTTGTAAATAGATATTTATTCACTATCATCAATATTCACAAAATAATTAACACTCGCTTTAGCTAATCCTTAATATTATGTTGTACTTACAACTCAATTTCCTTGTGTCTCAGTCTACACGTTTCTTCAAGTAATCTCTAATAATTCTTCCTCTCTCAACTTGTCTTCCTTCTACTTATAATCTAGATTGGGATGAGGATTATCTAATGGATGATAAGCCTTAGAGTAGTACCTCCATCTCTTTTGTATGCATGTGCTTTCTTATTTTATTGATTATCCCCTTAATATTTTTTATGATTTGTGGGATGTCACCCTTGTTATTACATGGATATAGGGGGGAAAATATTTTCATTTACATATATATACATGTATATATATACATACATATGTATATATGTGTGTGTATATATACATATATATACACATATATATGTATATATGTGTATATATACATATATCTATGTATATATGTGTGTATGTGTATATATATACACACATATATACATGTGTATATATATATATACATATATATGTATGCGTATATGTATATATATGTACATATATGTGTATATATATTTATACTTTTTGGGACAATTCAAATAATAAATACATTTAGATAGCATCTATTTTGACTAGACAAAATTATCATTTCATATAATATTCTTCCCTTGTACTCATATTTCAACAAAGCTTGACGGTTGATTACAATTCAAAGCCTTTCTCTATATGATAATTATGATAATTATTTTATTGAATCCAATCCTATGGATCCCATCATGTATGTTATTTCATGTGATTTTTATTATCTATATGTGACATCCCCACATGTGGTGTGATGTCGTTCCTTGAGCACAATTCCATATGTTTCATGCTTGCAATATCATTGTTGATGTCCCTTCCTTGTTGGAATATTTATTCCCCCCCCTTTTTCCATAAATTACTTGCACACACTTCACTTTTATGCTCCTTGAATTTTTTTCTCCTTGTGGCACTGGTTTTGTTACACTTTGCATAGTTTCTAATCCCTACACCATTGATAGCATATGAACCCTTTAACATATACAAATTTCTATCTGATGGATCTTCATATGTCTTACCCATTTTAGATACCCTTCATGATCATACCACAACCTAGCTTTTAGCTCTAGTGATTCATGAAAGTGTCAAATGGTTCCTAGCATAACATAAGTTGCTAGCTCTAGAACCATACATGGCATTTCTTCTAGCATAACATTTCTCTAAAATGACTCTTCATTGTATATTTTCCTTCTTATCTCTCTTTCTCTTATTATATTTTCTTTGTGTTTGTTTGTATGTTTGTTCATGATGCACTTTTATTTTGTATGTTAAATGACTATTTTGTGGGTCTTTTATGTGTCTAACCATTATTTTTATAAGTTTTGTGTTGTTTAAAGTTTATTTCGTATGAAATATTTTTATTTTTAAAGTAATTTTTTGAGGTTCTCATCTTGGGGGAATGTTCACCCCACTTTTAGAATCAACATCCTATACAATATTGTCTTTGGTATATTTACACTAAATATTTATTACATTTACTTTAGCGCACATATTTAGTATAATTAATTTACCTAATAAAGTGGGGGTAAAAAATCAATATCCTTATAATTTTATTTGTTTTAAATTTTGTAGATAAGAATGCTACACATGTAAATCCATGTGACATGATAGCATCTCATAATAATGGATAATTCAATAACTATTTCTCATTTTTCACTTTTGTACCAAGGTCTACACTTGAAAAATAATATCCTTATAAATATTTTGGATGGATATATACCCTTTATTCTTCTTGATCTCATTAAAATAATATATTCATTCTCAATTCAATTTATCACTTGAAAAAGTAACTATTGAAAGCTTTGAAAAACCAGCCATTTGAAAACTATGCACTTTCTCCACTATTTTTAAATATTCTTACTAGTATTATCTATATATTAATACTCTCCTTGTGCTTATTATACTCATGGAGATATTATTGGAATGTTGAAAAAAATTATCACTATCCCTTCTTAGCTACTACAATTTTTGGAGGTGATATTATTTATTTTTATTTCTCCAATCCCTTCTTGTTATCTAAATCTTTTCTTTGTTGTATTCTATTTTTTTTGGTAGCATATTACAATTAGGAATTGTATTTACATTTCATAGTTTTATTTTTATTATTCTTTCATATTATACTTAGCATAGTTCTTACATTTTTCATTTCATTTTCAAATATTATCAAAAACCAAGTTGTCATTCAGGAAGAAATACCAAAGTAGGGATATGAATTGAAAGAAAGCATATCCAAACAAACACATAAATTTATTTTTATTCTCTTGTGTTTAGGTACTATTGAAGAGGAGAACATTCCATATTCTCATTTGGTGATAATTTCCTCTTCCCCTTCATTTCTATTTTTTTTATAATTTCACCAATTTCTTTATATGGATTGGTTTATTTCACTATTATTTTACTACTATTATCTCTCAAAATATTCATTGTACTCCCAAATATAATTTCTTGTATGTGTAGGTGTTAATTTTATATGTAGAGTAATGCTTTGGTCTTTTTATTTATATACATGAGTCCAATGCATCACATTGTTTTTGATTAATGAAAAATAGGTTTTGAAGGGTGCCTAAAATCCTAAACAAAAAGTGACAGTGGCAGTAAAGATATAACAATGGACTACCCACCCAAACCCAACAAAAAATAAGTTGATTAAAAAAACATCAGCAGACCATCAACAAAAAGACATAGCCAAAAACAAAAAATAGAAAAGTACACCAAATGACCATTAGAGAAGTTCTTTAAGCATCTTTGTTGCATCTAGATCCTTTGACGCTAGCCTATCATGCATCTCCATAATTTCCTCCACATCACGACCATGAACCATGTTGCATTTCTTGGTTTTAATATGAGTACGCACACTCGACCCAACATCCAAATATGTGGTATGAATGTCCATAATAGCACTCTCCCCCATTTCCTTTGTCATTTGTTCATCAAATAGTCCTCTGTTAGTCAATTTCTTAGCCTTCTGGTTGAGGAAGATCATACCTTCAGTAGATGCCTCCAACTTCTCCTTGCTAATGTTAATAATTGTGTCCACATCCTTTCAGAGTTGCCTATTTTGTTTTTCCATCAAAGCCATCCTTAGACCATAATCCCTCTTCAAATTAGTAAGCTCATCCACCGCACAACCAACACTGGAGTTCAACGACTTGGTAAGCTCGAAGATAGAATCCTTCTCCTTGAGACTGCGCAAAGTGGAAATATTGCAATGGGTGATGGTGTTGTGCTTGATGTGGAGGTCCAGCTCCTCCTGCATGAGCCAGACTAGAAAATTGAATGAAATATCAGCCCCTTCTTTCACCAACCCAAACTTCTTCACAAAATCTACAACTCCCCAAAACACACCCTTCCTTGATGCGAACTAATCGGAGGATCTTCCCTGAAATGTGATGAGGGCGCAGCCCGAGACTTAGAAAATAACCCACAAACAAGAGAATAATTTTATTATTTCGAAAATGGAGCTTCTTACATGTGGAGGATCTCAAATCCCCAAGATCTACAACACATGCAAGTTACAGAAAGCTACAAAATCACCCTTTCGCAATATGTGAGCTTATCCCCAAAAAGTTACCCAAAAATTAGAAACCCGCCCATAAATAGAGCTCCTCTTTAGTTTGGAGCCAAAA